>JASAMX010014788.1:0-19868 GCA_030248175.1 Microlaimidae sp. YZB2_3
TATTTAGGTGATTTTAGATAAATTAAGTTCTTCCATTATAAATTAAAAGATGCATTTTATTATAAATAGCGTGAATTAACAGAAAAATATGACTCTAAAATAAAAATGTAATTTAAATGGATTAAAATTATATTGTTATAATGGCATATTCTAATGAGAATTTTTATTCAAAAGTTACACACTTTTGTTAAAGTATAATAGAATTTTTTGATTTTTTTAAGGTCAAGCTCACAATTAAGCTAATTAGCTTGGGCCAATTGTGAGCTTGAGCCTGAGATTTATTGTGAGCTTGAGCTTGAGCTTAGTACTCACAATTAAATATATGTGAGTACCAATTGGTATTGAGCATTTGTGAGCAGCTCAATGCATCCCTACTGGAAACACAGGTGTTATTTCTAAAACGAGCATGATATTGTCTGAAATCGAAATGTGCCCACACTGACTGTTGAATACGAAATGTCACAGTTTAAGCAGCGCAGTGACCTTTTGATTACAATTGATTCATATTATTATAATTATTTAACACCAATTAATACTTACTAATAACAATATTTATTGTAGAAAGCACAGATAGGCAGCCTCTGGACTTTTTTTGGGAGGGGATCTAAAAAAAACGGCCACCAAAGATGGCCGTATTTAAATCAACTTGTAAGTTAAAGGTAATATAAATGGCGATACCCCAATAATATTGGGTAATTATATTTGTGGTCCAGCCACCAATCCAATCATATTACACAGAGAGAAAATTGTGCTGTTTTTAATATTTTAAACATTTTCATAGGTACCTTGCACTGGAACTCGGTTTACACATGAAGTATGCAATATACATAAGCGTCACCATAATGGATAATTACCGTATCTCCTACTTATTTTTCGTAGTATGCAGATCAACGGTCCGAAAGGGCACGAAATTTCAATCGGTTGATCTGCATACTACGAAATATAAGTAGGGGATATGGTAATTATCCATTCTGGTTACGCTTATGTATATTGCATACTTCATGTATAAAGCGAGTTCCAGTGAAGGGTGCCTATATTCTAATCCTTGGACATTTAAGATAAGAAATTTATTTTACAGGTCTTAACATATATCAATACAATATACAAAGACACTAATGTACAATTTAAAAGTCATATAAACAAACGAACGTAAAATTAAAATAAAAATCACAAACCTAAAAAAGGAAAAAAATATTGTACAGGTTATTTATTCATGTTTTTTTAGAAAACGTAAGTTAGGTTAGATAACGTCGAAAGTTTTTTAATAAATGTTTTAATTGAGGAAGAGTTTATAATATCTTTGGGTAAGGAGTTCCAAATTTTGCACACCCTGACAGTAAAAAATATTTTCTTGCGTCAATTCTTGGGTTTTTTTTTTTCAAGTTTTAACCCATTAGAACGGGTTTTGCAGTTATTAACTATTTTAAAATATTCGTTTTTATCAATATCCAGTTTATTATTAAGTACCTTATAACAAAAAGCTAAATCGTAAAATTTATATTATACTATAGAATATTATGTTAACACTTATTAATAGAATATTAAAATATATTTTAAGATTGTGAAAAAATTTACATGAAATAAAACATTATTGAAAAAATAACTTGTGGTTTATTCGCAATTTGGTTTCTTATATATATTCCATTAAACAAAAATCATATAATCAAAAATATATAATACTATAATTAATCATGGGTGGCGCGAGAGCGCCACGGGGCGATTTGGGCCCGCGACGCCCCGCCAACCATTTTTAAAGAACGTGGGTAAATTTTGAAATTCAGAACCTTCTTATTATTATTATTCCAACGCTCAATCCTTAAAAGCGATATTCCTAATTCGTTAGTGAATTCTACTTCACACCCAAAGATATGAATTCAAGCGCATTTACAATTCGGATACAAGTACCAGTTGTCCACTTCAAAGATCGTTTTGAGAAATCTATTATTATCAAAAAAAAACATGGGCTCATTGGAAAGAAGAAAGAATTACGCAACTTTCTTAGGAAGCACTTTTTTCATTTACGTCCTTGTTATCGATTTATTGATCAAAATAAAAAATTGAAAAATAGACAAATAAAACCTCCAACAGTACAATCACAGCCTTTTGGCAACAATAAGAATTGTACAGAGCAGACAACGAACAGCCCCTCATAAAAACCGCACAAAAAAAGCAAAAGACCAGTTTTAATTGGTGGTGGAAAAAACCAGTTCCTAGCGCCATCTACTTGAACCGCGTGGAAAACGGCGAAAACAATAAAGTACCTTTTTTGGTTTGGGAACTTTAGAGCCGAGGGACTTTAGAGCCGGGACTTTAGAGCCGGACCTGGGGACTTTAGAGCCGCAGCAGGGACTTTAGAGCCGAAATGAAAAAATGCGTTTGCAAACAATAGTAAAACAATATACAAGTAATATTAAAACATTTACATAACAAATGGAGCCAATTATGCAATGCGGTAATCATTATGCGGGATAAATCTGCTTCGGGTTTTCTATTGTATATACAGAAGAAGACAAGAATAGGGATTTGGCGGGAAAAGAAACTTATTAACTTCCAATATTATTGATAAACTTCTAATCTTGAGCAAAAACATGGTTTAGATTCGTGCTCTGATTTGTTTGATAAAAGATTTTTCATTTGGATATAGGGCATAGTTAAGGGTTAAGATTCACGGTTTTTGGTTTTTAAATTGAAACATTTGTTATGATAAATATCAAAGATGTTTTTTTTAGAAAATGTTGGAATAAAAATTTAAGACAAAAAAACACTATTTTTCCTAAGCCTAAGCGAAACCTACAAATCAAGATAAAAATCTAAAAAAAGCTTAAAACTATTTAAATTCCTTTAGTTTACTGCTCAAATAAAAAAAAATTATTTCGGAAGCTATTTTGCCGAAAATATTCTTTCTGGACACCAAAAGGTTTCAAAAGTATTGTAAAAAGCTTTAAAAACTTTTACAACTTAAAATTTGGCTAATTTCAGTGATATATTGTATGAAAATGATGAAAACCAACTTTGGCAAATTTTATTCGGCTCTTATTATTATTTATTCTTTATTCCCTTAATTTTTTATGAATTTTCTGAACACAAAAGTTACGTTACGGCTCCAAAGTCCCTCCAATACGGCTCTAAAGTCCCACACTGCGGCTCTAAAGACCCTCGGCTCTAAAGTCCCCTCGCTCCGGCTCTAAAGTCCCGTTACCCTTTTTTTAATTCTTTTATTCCTGATGACAAAATTAATTCAAAGTTTTATTAAAAAAAATAAAGCATGGGTAGCGCGGGAACGCCACGCGGCGGTTTCGTCCCACAGCACCGTCCACACTATAATTAGTGAATGTTGGCAATTTTTTTTACTTTATGTTCATCTTCTTCTATTTTTATTATTATATTCTAAAGCTCATTATCTTAAAATCAATATTCTTTCATCGTTCACGCGGCTATTTAACCCTCTGGTACCGCACCATCTATATTCAGATAATCTGGATAAAATTTGTAATTTATGTTCATCATTTTCTTCTTTTAATTTCTTTATTTCAAAAAAAAAATAATTGCAATCATCGGTGGCGCGGGAGCGCCCACTGCTATTAAGTCCCATGGTAATCTAAGAGCCAATAGAATATTACGGAATTCACTAAAATTATACATCGTCCGCAGAGTTTGTCACATATGCATAAATATTTATTTTAAAACAACTAAGAAAAACGATTACAAAGAAAAGCGTCGGGATAACAAACAAACCGCGAATGAATTATCGGCTTGGCCTTAATATTTTAGGATTTTTGTTATGCTTTTGTTCTGGAATTTGAAAAACTTTAATTTTTGGGAATTTCGAGCTGGAATTCGGGGTAGAAAATGGGACACTTGGTGCTCACTAATGGGAATTTAAAACCGTTTTTTTAGACGGACATAGGACTGTCGAAGATTAAAAGTGCCTCCAATAAACAATTAATTTTTATTCAACAATGGTAATGTAAACCTACATTAAAATAAATGTAGAACTAAACTGTAAATTTAAATTATTTGATGAATTTTGCATATTGATTAGAAAATAAGACTTTGGGTTTCTAAAATCGCGATATTTTGGTAATAATTTGGCACAAAGTGATAATTATTGTAATACAAATCCACCATGCCAAAATAGTCACATATTTTATCTTAATTTCATAAAAAATAATAGAACAAAAATATTGTTTTTAAATTATAAATACCCATAATTAAAGTTCAAATGAAGTTTTTGTAGACTAATCAACATTAAGTAGACCAAAGTTAAATATTTTACCCCGTGAAAATTATCTCAGACGTATTCCTATCTTGTGTATTATTAAATGAATAAAAAATAAATTATCAATTTATTGGTACATTTAATAATTTTTTTTGCATTTAATTAACAATGTGTTTTAAATTTTATCATTTTTTAGTTTTCTTATGATAAATAGGGCAAGTGACTTAAAGTCGGCCAGGTCTTAATTTCGGTCACCGGTTGTTATTTTTGCCATGCGTAAAATTATGAAATAAACTGCGTATAGCTGGATAATCCGTCATGTCATCTATGTCTAGCCATACGGAGTTCATTTCATAACTTTGCGCATGGCTAAAATAACAGTCATTGGCCGAATTTAAGGCTGACCAAATTTAAGCCAGTTACTCTAATAAAAATGAAACCGAACCAAAAATTATAATTATCATGTCATTATGTTTTGAAAATTAGTGTGCTGGGTTTTAAGTGCAGCAGCGCATCTGTTTCAATTTCATGCGGCATTCGAAAAATCTTGTATGCTATGTTTTGCATGCTTATTTAAAAATATACATGAATATTTTAAAAAACTAAACTATCTGTTTTATAATTTTTGTTTCGAATTCATAATACAAATCATTGTTTTGAAGTGTTTAATTTTTGAATAGTGAACGAACCATAGTTTCACAACGTTAATTTATGTAAAACTAAACTGTGCAAAAAATTAATGTGACAAATATTAAAGTTTTAACAGTAGAAATATTATAAAGGATGATCAACAACGATAGGCTCATAGTCAACATTTTATAGTCGCCCAAACAAAAATTATGGCTTTCCGAGTAATAAAAAAACTAAACTTACACTTTTTTTCACCCAAAGTGGAAAATTTTTAGTTTCTGTTGGATGTCACATATTTTTATAAAAAAATTATGCGCGATTTCTATACTTTTCACGTGTAGAAATAAATCACATTGACAACTATGCCAATATAATTTACTTAAAAAAAGCAAAACGTTTCGCGGATTAATTCTGCGATTTTAGAACTCAAGTTAAATTAATATTTATTTAAAATGCGAGCTGTTCAGGATTTCCTATCAAACGTAGTTTTAAGGAAAAAAAAACAAACTACTAGTGGAGCTCAGAACTATGTTACAATTTTAAAATCTGTGTGTAACATAGTTCAAATAGGTACCAAAACGATTTAATTTTTTTTAATAAGGCGTTACAAACCCTAAAATAACTTTTAAACGGGCCCAATCGAAGATCATAATTTTGTAATCGTAGCGTCAGGCATCAAAATTTTTGCTTGACCCAAACGTCCCGTTTCCTGGGCTGAGCTGATATTTGGTATCGGCGGCGAGGTGGTGAAGAGAGGCAAAATTATAGCTGGTTTTACCAAAAATATATAATAAACGAAAAATGTGAAACTCCTATGTAAAAAGTGAGGACAGTGTATGGTATGCTATTATAAAGGAATACTTTCAAAATAGGCCATTATAAAAGTACTCATAATAATAAAAGGTATTATTATTAATTTTATATAATATTTTTCAAAAAAAATTTTTGAAGTAACTATTACACAAAACTTAATTTTTTAATTCTTATAGCGAATGATAAATTCTGTCAACAAAATTAAATAATGGAAAAAATTGTTAAATCCACGTTGGCGTTTTTTAATAATATTTTTAAATCGTAAAATTGTGTCGTAACAATGCACCCAAATATCGTACTAAGTTTATATGTTTTTGTTAATAGATTTTTAACATCCTTAAACCTTAATTTTTACACCACAAATCCCAGCTATTTGCTTGTTTAATTTGTGCTTAATATTATTTTGCATTTTTCGAACGATTGTTTGTTGTCCCCAAAAGATTTTTAAAGGGAGAGTCTCCAGATAGGGGACTCTTTAGTCCGACCCGGTAGTGTCATGGTTGTCATTGTAAGCGATTATTACTGATCATTTCAACTCTGTTCCCCTATAGAATTATCCGTAGAGGAGGCCGTGGGTGCGACAAAGGGCCAGAAGGAAAACTGCTGCCGCTGTCCCTGATACCGTCAACGGCCTTACCTAAACTTCTGACAGAAAATAACTCGTAATTGTCTTCGAAGACACGCACAGTTTTGAAACGCTGAAAATTAAGCATTGGATGTTAAACTAAAGCGATTTTTTATATTATTGCCACTCAATTTTATTTATTGAAATTAATGCGATTCGTTATTTTTCTAATTTACAATTAAACTACTGAAACACCGAAAAAAGAGCAGAATACCAGAAAGCCATTTTTGGTTGTGATAAAAATAAATATCAGCACATCAAAAGCAAAAAAATCAATTATATTTTCGATTTTGCCTCGCTTCAAATTTTGATAATCTCACCAACCGAAATTCGCTTTTTCGAAAAATTGTTTTGTTTTTTCAATCGTTTTTTTATTTCTGTCATTTTTTATGATAAAGAGTTTCTTTTCAATTCTGTTGTGTTTTAAAACTTTAATATTGCGTTTTTTGTGATAATTGTGTTATAATGTCATTTGGTAACAATAAAATAATGTCGATCTCGCAAAGATGATTTCAGTGACTTTTGAGGAATGATCAGGATAATATTAACGATTGTTGGGCAATTTCCTCATATAACAAATATTTAATCTTAACGTTTCGAAACCACGTCGGGTTTCTTCTTCAGAAGTACAAGATCTATAACAAAGTAGAATAGACAAAAAAATTATATAAAACAACAGTCAAATAACACATTTTGTCCGTGTAAAACCTTAAACAGATTAAGAGTGGATAAAAAATAATTTTTATCCACTCTTAATTTGTTTGAGGTTTTACACGGACAAAATTTCTTATTTAACTGTTGTTTTATATAATTTTTATGTCTATTCTACTTTGTTATAGATCTTGTACTTCTGAAGAAGAAACCCGACGTGATTTTGAAACGGTTAAAAATAAATATTTGTTTTATGAGGAAATTGCCCAACAATCGTTAATATTAAAATAATGTCGAATTTGAATATTAATAAAAATGAAAAGGTTTTTCAATGATTCAAATGTACGATGTTTGCCGCACAAAAGCAATCCTTGAGTGTCACAAAAATGAGATTGAGGTCTGAAAAGTGCGATCGCGGCTGTTAAATCCCTTCTATTTTTGAATGAAAAACCGCGCAAAAACTATAGTTAACGCACTATTGTACTGAACTGAACATCATACTAACGACCAATCATCAGCGCGCGACAAATATTTATGCAAATTAAACGACTTTGTAAACAAATCATGTGAGATTATCATAATGCGCGAGATTAATAGATCAGTAAGAAATGCGCATTCAAATAGAATGCAAGTTTGGACTGCGTGTTTAATTAATATGTACAGTTTGGCTTCCCTCATAATAAACCAATTCCTTACCAAAAACATATAACCGGTTCCTAAACACTGAGCTTTATGAAAATGGGGAAATTATGATTTACGACTAATTTTATTCATCCGCAATGTCAAAAGGTTTTAGTTATGTGCTTTCTATCTATTTTCGTGCTTTACTAAACATTTAATAGAGGACATCTCTTAATTTAACAATGTTTTTTTTTTGTCGCATAAAATTATATAATTTGCTGGCATGCTAACATGCCACGTGTTTGCGGAATGAAAATGCACATCAGTAATTATAAAAGAACTAAAGCCTTTGGATTTCTATTGTTATACGTGTTTTTACGTTTTTAAATCGAGACACCGGTAGGAAATTATATTTTACAACACAAATCTGAAATTTTTGTTTTTAACTGGCTACTTTTTGGATTTTAAACACTAATACAAATTAAAAAATAGAGAATTTTGCATAGACAGCTGTTGTTTCCACATGATAATTCCTTTAGAAAAAAAGGACGACAGGTAAACTGTGGCAAGGCCATGTGGCGCCGGTGTCGCGGGATATCTTTTCCCCCCTTCTTTTTCCCCCCGGAAGATCTATCCCGGTACAAAGCCGGGATAGTTTTCCCCCGGGAAAAACTGTCCCGCTAAAACACCGGTTAATTCTTTCCCCCCTCGGTAAATTCTTTCCCCCCGGAAAAACTAACCGGGATATTCTTTCCCCCCTCTTTTTTATATTGTTGTTCGTTTGTTATGAATTTTAGCTTGGTTTTAAGGTTTTGCTTAGGCTGCTTAGGGAAACTAAGGTTTAAAATGGTTAAGGTAGTTCAAGGGTTTTATTTCAATAATTTTATGAATTTATGAAAGTATCATGATAACAAAATAATCATTTTAATTTAATGACGTGTTTTTGAAGAATGCGCAGAATTAATATTATAAACTTTATGCAAATTTTTGAAGGGGGAAAGAATATACCGGTAAAAACTTTCCCCCTGATTATAACGCTAAAATAGAAAATTACAAACAAAATTAAAATCTTAAGTAAACATATTTTAATGGAATTTATTACATAAAAATTGGTATTTGAGCTAATATAGGTACAGCTATTCAAATTATTTTTAAAAATTCTAAGTTTATATGATTTTAAAATTAAAAAGCATGGGGGAAAATCTATCCCGGCATATTCTTTCCTCCAGGGAAAGAATTTACCGAGAGGGGAAAAGAATATCCCGGGATATTTTTTCCGAGGGGAAACTATCCCGGGATATTTTTTCCGGGGGGAAACTATCCCGGGATAGTTTTTCCGGGGGGAAAATTTTTTAGGGGGGAAAGAATATCCCTTGACACCGGAACATGGACAACACAATTGAAAATTCATTTGTTTTTTTTATGATTTTAAAGCATTGTTTGTACATAGACGATAAAAAATAGGGTTATTTTGAGGAGTAATAAAAATATAATATAGTGGAGAATTTCATATTAGTGTGCCACTGTTCGCTTAACGGTCTTTTATTAACGAAAAAAAAGAACTTTAAATAAACGACGGCAAGGCCGAGTGGTGTCGGAATGTGGACAATTGACGTTTGTTTGTGTGTTTTTTTTTTATAATTTTAAAGCATTGTTTGTACATTACCGGTAAAAACTAGGGTTAATTTTAGCGTTTCGAGGATTAATAAACATTTAATATAGTTTCGGATTTCATATTAGTATGCAGCTGTTCTGTTCACCCAACGGTCTTCTACTTATACGGAAAAAAAGAACGGCAAATAAACGACGGCAAGGTCGAGTAGTGGGTCCTATTATTCCAATTTGCCCCCTTAAGGTCGAACAGCCGGCGGGGGGATGGACATAGAAACGGTTGGCATTGGTTTTATGAATATAATGAGTCTGGCAAATATTGATTTTTTACCGATTTTGGCTCATTCTACCGAGAAAACGGCTGGCGCAAAAGGCCGGAGGAGAAATTGAATCGGTTTGGCAAAAAAAGTGGCTCTCCTCTTGATTTAAGGCGCTCCCGAAGACTCCCCTACTGTCCGTATAATGTTAACGCGTGTTAGTGCGATTTCGTGTACAACTTGTAGTTTTTAAAGGTCATCCATCTTCTTTTACTCTTTTCTTAATGCAATATATTATATATTGTATACAGCGATCGCGTAAATTTCGCAGAAAATATAATCCTAGGGGAAATAACTTTAAAAATTGGGCTGAATTTCAAAACATTACGAAACAGAAACGACAAGCTATAGTCGATTCTGCAGCAATGTATCATTAGAAGGTTAGAATCAAACCAGAAAATAGTGAAACTTTAATGGGAAAAACTCACAGTATTACAATTTAAAAAGTGGTCAGTATGATTCCCAACTCCGCGAAGTTTACGGTATTCAATAAATACATGTGAAATAAAATAAAACAAAACAGTACACGAGACAGACTGCAATAAATATACTTAGGAAAACCTTTGTTTTTTAAAACAAAACTTCGCCTTTCTTTAATGGTTTTTAAATGAACTTTTAAAAACACGTATTATATCAATTCCGCAAAGAAATAAAAACGATACGATCTTGGTTGACTCGAAAGTTATTGCTAAGCAAAAAAACTGCGTTTTACTTCGAACCTAAACAACAATCGAACAATGTTTGTTCCTTGCTCTGTTGTTTTTCTAGTATCTGCATTTGAAATAAAACTTCCCCAGAGAGACAAATGTTGAAATTTAAAAAAATAAACCCAACGTAGTTTTTTTTAAAATCAAAATCAAATTAAATCTTGTTTTAAAGCATTTCTAAACAACTTAATCAAAATCAAAAAAAAAAAAAATTGGCTATTCACACAATAAGAAGTTGTTTTGATTTCAATACGCAAAAACCTTATTGTACGACAGACTTGTATTCTCACTCAATTTAATGTTTTGTTTCTAAATTTTTTTATATTTTGCAACTTGCAAACACAGGAAAGCCAATAGATATTATTAAATAACCTACATAAATAACAAATTCCACAGAATTATAAATTATTTTCTACATTTTTTTTCAATAAATTTTCCAATAAATGTTATTAAATATTTTGTTGTCTTGTGATATAGAAAGATTGAAGCTGCCCCATTCATGTTTTTTAAATAAAATTGTTTTCAAAAAATTGGGGAGCTGAAGCTCACCCAAAAAAAATTGTGAGATTTTAGAAATTCAAGCACATAACAAAAAAGATTATGTTTAAATCAAAATGCATCTTCTTGTTCAAATACAGTATTAAATTTCGGTTGACGATTTTCGGCCACAAACTCCCGCAACTAAAGCATGTTTGCAATGAATTTAAAAGAAGTGAAAACATTGTTTACCGTTAGTTATGTTAAAAATAATATTTTTCTGTTAATCAGTGCAAAAATATTTTGAATCGCGGCAATTCGCAGTAATGACCGCACATACAACAATCCTCTATAAACTATAAAATATTATGTTATTACTGTTATGATGACAGAATAGGTGAAAGGCATTTTAAAGTACTGTGATCACAAATTTTATCTTGTTTAGCAGAATGATTTTCAGGTAGTAGCTGTTTTAAGCTTGGCTTTCCAGGATTATATTTATGTTTTGCATTTTTGTAAATGTCAATATAAAGACACAATTGCATACGTTCTATACCGATTTTTACTCCTGCTGACTTGAGCGGCGGGATTTCAGACATCCGTCACGAACTTGGTGGGACCCCGGACGGCGAAACTGCTTCTCAAATCCTTAGATAAACTGTGCGAGAGTTTCCAAAAAAACTTGGAGCCGTTGGATTTCTCCTGCGAGTTATTTTCCTTCGAGGAAGGGAAAAACCGTTCCCGTCGTTCTGAGCTGAAAGACGCCAGCCCCTCCGCGCTGTGGGAGCGCCTGGGGGAGTGGAAACTGGGCAGCTTTTTCTTGCGGAGGAATCTCCCGCGGTGGTGATGACTAGAGGAGGTAGAAGAACGGGGCTCTTCAGCACCCATGGAGCGGACGGAGCTCCGGAGGTTGGGCGGCGGTGGTGGTCGCGATGGCAGCGGCGGGGGCCGCAGTCCGGACAGATTTAAATCCGGACAGTCGTCCGGGATTTCTTCGTAAATGTGCTCTTCGGGTATGGCGTTCAGGGGCGGCTGATCCGCCTGTATACGGGCGATCAAGTCCAGGGCCCGCTCGGCCATTTCCGCGATGTTCCTCCGGGCCAATTCTGAGCTGGGCCGGACGGGGTCCAGTCCGTCCGCGTCCGGAGCTCCGGAGCCCGCAGGACTCTCGGCTCTGGACAGAAATCCCGAGTCTCCGGAGCTGTCCAGCGGCGAGAATTTCCGGCGGGGGGGTTTAGGAGGGCGGTGGTCTGACTGTCCGTCCAACTGTATGTTCGACTGTCCTCCCAAATCCGCCCGATCCAAATCGTAAAATTGGGCGTTGTTGCGGTATAGGGAGTCGATGGCGTCCTCGCTAATCGTCCAGGAGATCCGTCCGTCGCTCGGCGAGGAGGCGCTACTCGAGGAATTTGCATAGGAAGCCGTCGAAGAAGAAGAATTGGCATAATCGTCGTCCGGGAAATAGGGCGTTGCGGTCCCGCAGCGAAGACTACCGTAGCCAGAACTAAGATCGCTGTGCAAACTGGTGGAGCTTTTACAGCTGGATGTTGTTCCGAACCACGAAGATTTTCTAAGAAAAAATAGCAAATTAATATTAAATATAATTATTTCATTTTTAAAAAAAAATTATTGTAGTTTATTTAATTATCATGTGTGAAATTTAAAGACGAATTAAATTTGAAATCGAAAGATTTTCGGCTTTGGAACATTAAGTCGGAAATTTATAAGCGACAGTTTGAAATCTTCAAATGAGCCACTGTCATTGTCCTGTTTTAAATTTAAAATGAGTCACAGACACACATATTTTATACGAACTGTGGCTCATTTTGCCGTAATAACGACGATATTGTTTTTCTTTGTATTCGATTTTTTAAACGAGTTTGATAAAAGAAAATTCCAGTAATATTAGTGTAGTCAGTCTTTAATCTTCAATTGCTATCTTTGAATTTCAACTTTAATCAAATATTAATGTAAAAATGATTTTACAAATTAAACATAAATAAGTTAAATATATAAATATATACAAAATTTTATAAGAGTCAACTTCTGTGAAGAGTTTAAACCTTTGTAAAAATAGTTTTTACATTGCTTTTTTTTTCAAAAAAACTTGCAGCCATGAAAGTATCAAGTACAAATTTTTCGATTGAAGGCTTTTATACCAATTTAAACAAATTTTTGACCAAATTAAGTTAGACCCAGTGATTCTTGAGCTCTGTCAAACACGAAGAAGAAACAAACAATTCTAACCCCAAGAATTGTGTAATTCGAAAATACTCAGCCATATTTAACGAGAATTTTCTCACAAATTGCGCAATTTCCGGAACGGATTTATCGCATTTTGCATGTAATTCCCCTAAAAATCTCCAACTAGTAACCTAAAAGCCTTGATTATTGTTTTTTTATTCAACAATCAATGACATGAATATACAAATAAAAAAAATAAAAATCGATGTGACTTTTGTTGTTTCTGTGCGAGAATAAACCTTGGCATTATATGCATATGTAAAAAATTTAAATTTGCGTTTAATAATCAAGTTACTAAAGTAAATATTTTTTGGTAACCTTAATTTAAAAAATATGAAAAAATAACCGCAAAATGTACAAGAATTTTCAAAAAAAAACTATATATATATATATATATTAAACTATATATATATATTAAACTAAATTTATTATCATTCCAATAAATTAGGTATCATAAAACTTAAATACTTAAACATGACAACATGACAGAAGATTATTCTTTTATTTTTTTATTCTTTTTATTACAAGCACATTAATCAAGCAAATTTTCAGTGTGTTTTTATATTTATAACTTGAAAATAAAAAAACAATAACAGTTTAACTTGAAAATAAATTCAAATTGATTGATAATATTGATACTATTGACACATTGATTAATAGAATACATTAGAATTCAAAAATTCTGTATGCCTGTGATATGCAGATTATTCTCGTGAACAAAGAAAAAATGAGTGAACTCTAATCTTTTTATAAATGTAATTAAGTGCATTAAAAGATAAATATGTTGCTATGTTTAAAAAAGTTTTAAATTTTTTGTTTTATTAAAGAATTTTTTTATAAAACAAACGGTTTATTTTTGATGGATATATGTATTAAATTTAAATTTGTTCATTTACAATGAAGTGTTTAGGTTGCCTTTTATTAATATTTTTGCTGCAGAAACAAAAAAAAACTTTTCTAACTAATAAGGCTTAGTTTATAAAACATTTCAAATGTCTTTTTGTTTTTTATTTATCTTGTTTACTGATTCCATTAAATATAGCGTAATTAATATGGGACCTGACCTCTTAGAAATAAATAACTAATGAGGTGGAAACAAATTGAGGGCAAAATTATACATGGTGTAATAGGTTACAAATTATAATGACCACAATGTAAACATTAATGACTCAATTAAATAAATTCGTCAACTTAACGAACGGCAGTTCTGGTGATTACTTTGTCGTGGGATACAAATAACTTGCTGATTTGGATATAAAAAGACAGAACACAGTATATAATTAAGTGCCTGCTTTTTATGTTCCGTCTAGAAAGCTTGCAATTAAAGAAAAATGGAACAACATTTGGCTATATAACTTCAACTTAATTTATTATAATTTAATAAGCTACAATGATATATTTTTCCGAGTATTTTCCATAGTAAATTGCAATAATTTTGTGGTTAGATCAAAGATATTATGTTTTAACTATACTTCAAAAATATTATTTCTTAATAAGAAACAACTGGGGAATTCAGTCTGTTGGTAATTATTTGAAAAAGTATAAAAAAAAGATATTTTATAGAAAAGAATTTATACTGATGATTGTAACACTTCGCAGTTTTTAGCTAGCAGGGTAGTTAATAACCCATATAAGCTTCCAATTTCAAATAAATGGTATAATATTCTTAAGTCGCTCAATGAATTATGATCAAGAAAATTATTTAAATGAAGTAAGATTTACCTGGAAGAAAGTCGTAAGCTCCTTTCCAGAGATTGGCAAACGTCGTCAAAAGTTGCCATAAATATGTAATACAGTTTCCAATATAATAAAAAACCGATAAATCGGCTACTTAAACCATATGTTGGGCTAAAGAGGGTACTAATAAAAATGGTTAATACTGTTCAAAATTCATCACATTTCAAAACTTTTAAGAAAGTAATAAGCGCCATACAGACATCCGCACGGAGTGGCAATTTCCTAAAAAATAAAGGATTTTTAGCAAAAATGTTTTAGTCCATCAAGAAATACGACAGTTTGACAGCAATAATTATTTCATTCTGAAAAACACACTTTACAAATTAAGGTGGTGCTTTTATTATCATAAAAAAACTCTTGAACTTATAAATTATCGTGATAAACTCACGAATAAATAAATAAATAAATAAATAATAAAAAATAAATAAATAATGAATTTTAGCTCTTAGTTTCCCAAAGAAACTGATTCAAAACGTTAAAATCAAAATCAAACAAAACCTTAAAATTTAACTAACAATAATCGATTATCATGATTGAAGAGACGCGAAAAAAACCCGGCCGCAGTTCTTGCCCAACATAAACAGGATTAAAAATGGACAATTTTTGAAAAACAGCCATATATAAAACAATATTATAATTTTTAACAGAAGTCTAGTACCTAGGATTTTGTTTAAACTAATTAGAGAAAACAGCGTTTTCTATCCAAGAAAAGACAAAATAGTTTTTTTATGCATGTCATAATTTATATTGCAAAAAACAGCCAAAACAATCAGTATTTTAATTTTAAGTTTTATTGTGTAACAGTAATTACACAATAAAACTTAATTTAAGTTTTTTTTTTGATTTTTTTAATTTGTTATAATAATCGACTTTAAAGAGTTTTTAAAGCTTGTTCACAGGGAGCATTATCCCTGGGAATTTTTCGGGGCGCAATCCCTACATGCAAATAGAACTTAAAATATAATCTTAAATGCAGCAAACAAACAAAAAATCAGGGAAAATCATTACACATAAATTACACATTAAGGTATAAAATATGACATAAATAAGAAACACTAATAAACCATTAAAAACTGTTTTAAAAAATTGAATTAGAAATAAATTTTTGAATAATTGCCGTATTTCTACAGCTGGAACAATGTATTATTCTGTTGTCGGTGAAAATTACCGAAAAATCTTTACGGTCGAAATTTTTACGGTCGAAGCACGTGCGAGTATAGTTTATTATTAACCCATGCGGAGTCCTCGTTTATTAGGGGAAGTATGCCAGTGGTG
This sequence comes from Microlaimidae sp. YZB2_3, assembly GCA_030248175.1. Taxonomy (NCBI): domain Eukaryota; kingdom Metazoa; phylum Nematoda; class Chromadorea; order Desmodorida; family Microlaimidae; species Microlaimidae sp. YZB2_3. The sequence continues at coordinate 15,928 of JASAMX010014788.1, forward strand.
AAAAACCGCTATTATTTCGTGTATTTTCCTCGAAAAAACAAGCACGAAAAACGAAATTTATAATAAGCGAAAATCGAAGCGAGAACGACGGTGAAAAAACGCGCACTCCACAACGCGGGTACTAACTTGAGCGCAGGCGGAAAAAAGAGGTCGCGCAAAAATCTATCGTCCGTTTCTTTTTTTTTACGCTGAATGGAAAAAGATTATAGAATATCGGGATCGAACTGACTACTGACTGACGCCTACACACCCTCCCGTCCCTCCGTTCAAAACTGACGGGGAAAAAACATGGCCTGCCCACAGACGCCCGCTGATTGGTTGAACGTTTCGTCCATCGGCCAATCGTTAATGGCTACTTAAGATTCGCCCCTCCCATGGAAGGGTTATTAATGAATAACAGACCCTGTTAGCTTAATTGATTTTAATTCATTAACTTTCACATTACTGTAGTATATGGCTGACAATTTTTGAAAAATTTTTGGCGATTATTTTAGGGTTGTTAATTCTTTTTAAATTAACGATCGTAAACGAACAACTATTTTAAAATCATAGTTTTTGACTTGAATAAACTGCCTCTTACTTTGGTGTACAAAAAAGTTTAAATAAACATTTTGAGAATAAATTAACAAAAAAAGACTACGGAGAAAGAATAAAGCACAATGTCATATGCGTTTTAAACGCTTATAGCATTGTTTACAAGAAGTGAGAACAATGCGTCCACAGGTGACCCGTAAAATCAACTGCAAAGGGCAAAACGGTTTATTTTGCAAATACTGCTTACATATTAGCAAGAATATTCCCAAAAGCTTAATACTATATAAGCTATTTTCCCGGTGCAGGCCAGTGGCACTATAAGCTTCTAACAGGATTGTAGATAAACACTGTTTTAAACTTGTTTATATTTCCCGAAAAAAGTCAATCTGGAGTCACTTTTGGAATTTTAGATAAATTCAATCCATAATATTGATCGGAAATATTTTCTGTTGTAGGGGAAAATGCTGCGTTGAAAAGCCATTTTTTTGTTTTTTGACAGAATTTTTTTATAATACATTTAAAAAAAAAACGTCTAAAAACGACTAATTTCTGCAAATTGAGTAAAAGATGCGATTTAAAAAAATCCGCATTCTAAGGACTGGTTAATACTTATGACAAAACCTCATTTGGATAAAGCCCAAAGAACAATTTTAGAAAAGCCAAAACGTCCTTTGAACTTTTTCCTTTACACGAAGTATTAATGCTACTTGAAATTCCTACTTTGGACAAAGTCCAAAGGACTTTTGACACTGTGTTTGTCCTTTGGACAAAGTTTAAAAATTTCAAAGGACGTTTTGTCATAAGTATGAATCAACCTTAATTCGTTTAAAAACAAATACGCGAATTGAATGAGAATGAGCTAGATCATTGTAATTATGCGCCTTTATTTGCTAGTTCTTTGTAGTTATAACTTATAGTAGTTTAGAATTAGGGTCGTTGGAACGCCACTCAGAACTGGAACTTGGAGCCGAAAATGAGAAATTTAGAGCTGAATGTTGGGATTTTGGAACCGAAAGTGTAAAATTGCTAATTCGTATCCGAAGCTAAAGCCTAGAAATCACCTTAAATTATTTTTGTATTTTCGGCTTCGAATTCCGGCTTAAAGTTAAAAAGATTTCCGACAGCTCTAAGTTCTCTACTGAAGGCTTTTGTACAAGCCAAAACGTCCTTTGGACTTTTTCTTTTGCACGAAGTATGAATGCTACTTAAAATTTGTCTTTTGGACAAAGTCCAAAAGACAAAATCCAAAGGAAAAAGTACAAAGGACAAAAAGTATGAACACGTTGTCCTTTGGACGAAATCCAAAGGAAAAAGTCCAAAGGACGATTTGACGCCGTGTTTGGACTAAGACTTAGTCCAAAGGACTTAGTCCAAAGGACTTTTGTCCTTTGGACTGTGTCCAAAACCCAATAAAAGTCAATAAAACCAAAAATATATAATACTATATAATATATTAAGGAAAAATATGACACTCAGTCTCAGAAGCGAAACTATTTGGTGCCATTTTTTGAGCACTGCCATTAAGTGTTGTGCGCATAAAATGGCAAAACAACTTTTCTTATTGAGGCATGTGTCGTGTAAATGGGCACTGCTAAAAATGTAGCAGTGTTTTTGTGCATATCCTAGCATGCTAACTCGAACGCACTGCATTTTAGAGTACACTGCACTTTTTTGGCAATCTTGTGCGCATATATGCGCATATACTGCACATAAAATAGCACAACCGCGGGAAACAAAAAAAAAATAAACCCACTAAAAAAACGACTACTTAGTTTGCACACTGTACACAAAATACAAACTTTTAGTATAGACATACAAAAATAAAATCCAATGCAATACACAAAAAGATCTATTTATGTATTGCATTGGATTTTATTTTTGTATGTCTATACTAAAAGTTTTTATTTTGTGTACAGTGTGCAAACTAAGTAGTGGTTTTTTAGTGGGTTTATTTTTTTGTTTTTTTTTTTGGTTTATTTTAACAATCTAGGCTGAAACAAACTGAATGCCTTTTTTTAGTTTCAGCAATGTTTAAGTTATTCCAAAAAATTAGAAATGAATTCCTTAGAGATTCCTTAAAATCAGAAATTGTTAATTTATAGAGCAAAATTTTTATTAGAAATTCACAATTGTTTGTAAAAAACTAACTTATTTGAAATTAAATTGTGATGGATTTCAACAAAAAAACCTTAATGTCCTGATGGCATTTGGGTTTAGTGGCAAAAAGTTATTAACTGTTAAACTACTCGAAAAAGTTTCATTACAAAATTTAACTCTTTATTTTGTCAATATTCTACTATCACAAAACAAATTTAAAACAACAAATTTCCAAAACTAAGCATATGCTTTTATTGAGAGAAACGTATCAGCTAAAATCGAACTACAAGAAGATTTTTGGTGAATTTAAATTAAGGATAATATAAAAAATAACAATGAGTAATATATGATATATGATTATTTTTTTGTTTCCCGCGGTTGTGCTATTTTATGTGCAGTATATGCGCATATATGCGCACAAGATTGCCAAAAAAGTGCAGTGTACTTCAAAATGCAGTGCGTTCGAGTTAGCATGCTAAAATATGCGCAAAAACACTGCTACATTTTTAGCAGTGCCCATTTACACGACACATGCCTCAATAAGAAGAACAGTTGTTTTGCCATTTTATGCGCACAACACTTAATGGCAGTGCTCAAAAAATGGCACCAAATAGTTTCGCTTCTGAGACTGAGTGTCATATTTTTCCTTAATATAATATATAGTATTATATATTTTTGATAAAACCTCCTATCCAAAACCCACCAATACGAAGATGGTGCAAGACAAGGTTAATGAGCATTTGCCTGACACAAACTGGTCTTTGAAACAAAAAAAAAGAATTAATTATATTGTAATTACCAAGACCTTATTTCTAAATTGTTCAATCAAAGAATTTCCACTTGTAGAAGCCAACAAAATTTATATACGGAACTACATCAACAGAACTATAATTACAACATTTAAATGAGATCATAAAAAATCTACGATGACAAAAATTAACCAAAATAAGGTTAATAAAAAAATAAAATTTCAAGAAAAATCATAATATATTAAAATCCTGAAAATTAAATCTTTTTTTTCTTTTTAGATTAAACTTGTTAACGATTTATAAAAAAGTACTCAGGCAAATACGGTTTTGTTCTTTTTTATTATAAAAATTTTTAAGGACAGGATATTAAGCTAGGATTCCGATTGTCATTTATAAGCTTTTCATAACTTTTGAATACTGGTCTGTGAATGTGATACGATTTCTTACAATATTACATGACCAAATTAAAATAAAATTAAATTTATTTCAGTGTGGCCCAACAAATGGGACAGTTTTACAACATACCTTGTTGGATGTGTGTACATATATTACTTTACAAAC
>JASAMX010014789.1:0-16175 GCA_030248175.1 Microlaimidae sp. YZB2_3
AAATTAAACCCCACCCACGTTTGCAGCTACAAGCATTTTTCCTATAAGGCATTAGTAGTCTTTAAATGGCATTAGTAGTCTTTAAATGGCATTAGTAGCCTTGAACTAATTCGACTAGCCTTGAAATCATTGGCAAGCATTAGTTTAAATTTTTTGCACAAAATTAAGATAGTGGTTAAGTATAAGTTAGTATAACATCTTTATTTTTTGCTTATCATAGGCTGTTCACATCAGCTTCTATAGCGTATTTTTCAGTAGCTCTATAATGCTTATGTGGCAGTTCTGGTGATTACTTCTTCGTGGGATATAAAAAAAAACTTGCTGATGTGGATATAAAAAGACAGAGCACAGTATAAAATTAAGTGCCTGCCGTCTTAAAAGTTTAAAGCAAAGATAAAAGAAACAGCAATTGGCTATATAACTTAAATTATTTTCAAGCTGGGAGGAGGACATTGCTTTAATAAAATGGATCTGGCTGATGCATACAACCAAATTAAACTGAGTCCAGTAAGCCAGAAGAGGCTTGCAATAAGCACACACCGAGGAGTGCTTCTACAATTACGACTGCCTTTTGGAATCAGTTCAGCTCCAGGATATTTCCAAGAAATAATGGAACAGCTCTCCTGCGATTTTTCAGGAGTGGTCGTCTATTCGGATGACATACTTGTGGGCGGACAAAACCCACAAGAGCACCTTGAAAACCTTAGAAGACTACTACAACGCTTACAAGAAAAAGGGTTACAATGCCGCTTGGAGAAATCCACTTTTGCACAGCCATCAGTGGAGTATTTGGGACATATCTTTTCACGTCAAGGGATAGCAAAAGGATCAAAAATTGAAGCAGTAATCAAAATGCCTCTTCCAACTGATGTTGCTAGTCTGCGATCATTCTTGGCTCATTGCAATTTTATGCAAAATTTTTGCCAAATCTATCTACAGTTACCGAACCTCTACATACTCTTACAAGAAAAGGAGTACAGTGGCGCTGGGGATCAGAACACCAAATCGCTTTTGAGAAGCTAAAGGAACGTCTGTCTAGCAAAGAGCTACTTGCACATTTTGACCCATCTCTAGAAATTGAGCTTTCCTGCGATGCATCAGAAGTTGGAATTGGTGCAGTACTGTTTCACCAATATCCTGATTGAAGCGAACTTCAAATTGCTAATGCAACAAAGCATTAAATGAAATGACACCCAACTAAATACAAAAAGAAGCCTAAGCCATTATCTATGCTTTACAAAACTTTTACCAATTTCTGTATGGCCAAAGATTTATTCTGGTTACAGATCATAGACCTTTACTTGCTTTGTTTGGATTACATAAAGGTATACCTGCATTAGCTGCTAACAGACTGGCCAGATGGGCCTTGTTCCTAAAGCAGTATGAGTACTCCATTGCATACCAAAGACATCACTTCATGGAAATGCTGATGCTTTATCCCGCCTTCCAATTGGGTCAGACGTCTCTTTTGACAGGTTGGAGGATGGAATAGATGTGGATGTTGTCGGTTCAATCAAAACAATTGTATTACAGCTAAAGCCTACAGACTCTGGTGTGTTGGCTAAGGAAACTTCCAAAGATAAGGTCCTGTCCAGAGTCATGCGATACACTAGAAAAGGATGGCCAAATGACTTGGTTTCTGATGAAACTAAAAATTTTGATACTGACACTGATGAAGATATGCCTGTCAGTGAGGACTACTCTGTGAAAAACTTCAAGAAAATAGCCAATTATTTAAGTATTGCAAATGGATGTTTACTTTATGGATCAAGAGTAGTGTAACGCAAAAAAACGTGTAGGGGATTCAACTACAGATGTACAAATATACGCCAAGAAAAACCTAAAAGGAAAAACCAAAAAATTGACCGCATATGTCCTATTGGGTTTTTAGTCGCTGCTAAGAGTGGATACGAGCTTTGGCGATAGTCAGATATTGTGTACCCACACAAGACTGTATAATTAGTATACGCTAGTAATGTTGATGAGAGCTAAAATTTGAGTCCAATCTGAGCTCTCGTCTAGCTTGCTTGTTACACTAGATTTAACTGAGATTATATTTTATTAGCGACCAAAATTTTGTATACCCAGGGCCAAAACTACAAATACACAAAAACCGGGGTAAGCCTATTAATGGGGGTGGCACCTGGGGATTTTACTTAACCTATTGTGTGACCTATAAAAATTTACTAAAAATATTACTGTATTGATTGTGCTTAGCCTGGGACGAAATTTAACTTAATAATAAAGGCATTTTTTAAGTCAGCCAAAGCTGCGTTCATTTAAGGGCGTATTACAAAAAGGAAGGCTTAAAGCCTTTTAGAAACATCGGTTTGATTTGACACATCTTTAGGTTTAATAAACTGACCGACCTACACGGAGGCAGACAGGGGAATGGGGGAGAAACCAAAACCTACCGCCTAAAAAAAGGGGCCTTAACTTAGGAGGGATGAGGAAAACCTAACCTACCACTAAGCTTAAGGGGGACCCTAAGCAAGCTAAGATTTCTAAAACTACTTTAACTAGCTCTGGCTAGTTTAGCTCAACAGTCGGTCTAGACCACCGCAGGCCATATACCTGACTAAATTGACTATCATTATTTCATCAAACCGCAAGTATTAGCCGGGCTACTAGGGGGTAATTAAACCGCAATTACGCTAATTGGCGCGGTTTCTCAAAGGGGGACCCAGTTTTTACCATAGTTTGCCAAATTTTCCACAAAAACCAGAAAAAAACGGGGGAAGAAAGCCGCAAAACGAACAATAAAAATAAGGTGGTTAGCCACAACAAAGCCAAACCAGCGCGGCTAAACAGAAGGGTTAACCACCAGACAACTCGAGGTGACAAACAGAACAGAATCCCATTGGACAACCCAGGGGTGAGGACTATAGAAAATATTAGGACTTGGGAAGTTTTCCCTCTCCAGTCCCTTTCAAAAAAGTCGTTTACAAATTGAGTTTTGGAATTTTTCGGCCATAGGAGACAAAACCGCGCCGTTATATAAGCGAAATTTTTAATAGCAAAAGCCAGGTGTTGGCAATTTTCAACACGCTGCTTTCCCACACCAGTGGACCGGCTACTTGCGAATAGGTGAACCATTTTGCTGACCCCAGGCAAAATGAGGAGTCCGCTAGCAGGGGGAAGGGGTGGTGAATGCGGAGTGTAAAATATGGCCGCTTTTGCGACGCCATGTTCTAGACAGAGGGAAATGAGGCGAGCCATCAAGGCGTGTGAAACAAAATAGCTGCCTGCGCAGCTAAAGGGGAAATATTAAAATGCATGAAAGACAGGGGGCACCGGGGGAAAAAGGACCAACGCACTGACAACACGTTTGTGTTGCAGTAGTAATCCCTTTTCACTATACCGCCAAGTCTTGGATTTGCTGCATTTGGGACATTTCGACATGCAAAGAATGAAACAACTTGCTCGTACTGCAGTCTACTGGCCGGGCATAGATGCTGATATTATGGAAGCTTGTCGTCAATGCACTTCTTGTACAGAACACCAAAACAAACCGGTAAAAGCTGCAGCTCACACTTGGATGCTGCCAGAGAAACCATGGTGCCGTCTTCATATAGATCATGTTCTTTACTTTATGGGAAGCAATTGGCTGGTTAGGATTGATGCTTATTCCAAATATCCCTGCATTCATCCAACGGATTCAACTTCAACCAAAGCCACTACTAACCTTCTGGAAGAAAATTTTGCCCATTTTGGATATCCACATACAATTGTCTCAGACAATGCCCAAACTGTCTGAGGTCTGAGATTGTCTGAGGTCTCAGATTGTCTCAGACAACCACTGAAAATTAACTTTTTTTTGTAATACAATTTTTTACTTAGTGAAACCTCTGATGCATCGATTGATACCAAAATCCAAGCGAAAAAATGCGTCATGATTTAGTATACCGCACCTTTAAGAAGGATAAATCAAATTCCGGAATTCCAAATTAAAACAAAAATTTAACGTTAAAGAGTACAAAAGAATGAATAAAAATTTATTCCAAATTATCTTTAACTTAAGATGATAAAATTTTTAAAATCATTTGTCGGTTTTGTTTAATTTAATTGGTTTACACGATTTTTTATGCTGTAACAATATTGTTTTTCTCAACAATATTTTTTTCTGCAACAGTAGCATTGCAAACGTATTCTTTCAGGGAAGTTGTATCGTACCTCTTCTCATTCCCGGGACCGTCGTGTCTTGCTCCCGCCCTAACATTTTTAGAATAACACCATAGGTGGGCAGGGGGGGAAATTGGGGGTTATACCCCCCCCCCCAAAATTTTGGATTTTGCTGACATTCCATTCCCCCCCCCTAAATTTGGGGTACCCGGGGACACCCCCCCCCCGAATTCGCCTCCCGCAGAAAAGTTTTTAAGCGTTATTAAAGGACTAAAAAAATTTTCCGCGCTTCGCGCGGAGAGTTTATTGCCTTGTTTATTTCATATACTTCATTGTTTTTCTATTATTCAATAAAAATAAGTCTTTAAAACAAACAAGGAAATTTGTTAAAAATGGTCGTTCTAGACCTCCCAAATTTTTATCCTTGGCGACTCAAAAGGGGGGTCTAACCCCAAATTTTTTATTTTGCCGACCTAAAAGGGGGTCCAGACCCCCCTTGACTACGCCCATATATGTATATAATCTTTAATTAAATATAAGATGATGGATTAAAAAGTTTGTGATATTTGACTTTAATCAAGACAATAATATTACTATTCTATTAATACGTAATAATAAAAAAACTATGATTTCTAATCTAATTATAAGAATATATAAACATATTATTATTAAAAGAATTAAAAAATAAAATTTATAAGTTGCAATAAGGTCTTATTTTAATTTTATACAGTTTTAAAACATTTATAAGCTTGTTTTACGTTTTTTTACGCGTTTTAAGCCTATTTTAAGGCAGCGCGGAAATATTGGGTACACCCCCCTCAAAATTTGGGTCTTGCCGGACATCCCCCCTAAAATTTGACTCCCCCCTTATACCCCCCAAAAAAAAATCCGAGAGGCTGCCCACCCATGACTAACACCATATATTTTTCTACACACGATTGTTATATAATTTGTTTGTTTGTATCTTGTGTGTATAAAGTACTAATCGTTTTAAAAGTAACCGTCTTATAAACATTTTTTTTTCAAAAATCGCCAAAAAATGTTTAACATCTAGCCTATTCAACCGCGCGCATTCCAGACGTCATTAAAACACGTACAGCAACCAATTCTGTTCAAATTTTTAGGAAATACTTCGAAAGGATTTTGCGAAAAGTATATGTACCGAACAACATTTTTTTATCACTTAATAACAAAAAAGTGTAATGTATATGGGCAGGTTTTTTTTTCATTGTATATCGACCGTAGTAATTGATTTCATATATATATATACAATTTTTTGACCATTTCATCGAATAGCAATAAGAGTCTGATTTAGACCCGCAGACTGTATGTGCTCTGCCTAGCTGACTGTCTAGCTGAACTTTGTGGGTTTTTTGAGTTTTTGTGGGTTTTTTTTTAATTTTAACTCAACTTTTTTTATTCACCTTGTCTCACAAAAACTATATAACATCATATCATAAATTCATTAAATAAATAGTATTTTCATATATCAGGACATATTCTGCATTGTGATAATATTCTTTGTTAATATTGTTATATGTAGTATGTGTTTGCGCAATTAGTGCTGAGTAACATCGGGCTTGCGTATCCTGCTTTCAAAAATATATAATACTATATATTATATTAAGGAAAAATATGTCACTCCCTACTAGAAGTGAAACAATTTTGTGCCATTTTTTGAGCACTGCCATTAATTGTCATGCACAAAAGATGGCAAAACAACTGCCATTAATTGGGCAAGTGTCGTGTAAATGGGCACTGCCTAAAAACTAGCAGTATTTTCGCGAAACCAGACACAACCAGCCAATCACAGCAAACCAAAGGGTACAATTTAAATAACCACCGAGTTAATGTTTCAACGTATCTTAATATATTTTTAGAAGCAGATCCACCTGTCGTCAGGACGGTCTTCACCTAACTCCGTTCAGACGACTAATCCGAGCTCTCTTCTTTATGGAGAAGAGTGGCTTTTTTTGGGGTGCATACTGCATAACCGGGTTTTGATGAAAAACCGCAGCCACCCTGATTTTTTTGACTTATGTTATTAACTTTACAAGTTCAATTTTAAAAGTTTCTTTCAGTGGCAAGTGTTTTAAATTTAAAATTTAACAGCGGTAATCAAAAAAGCTTGAAACGGGGTCTAATTTTAAATACTGAATTTTTAAGAGCTTGCTATGAATTTAAAAATGTGTTTTTTAAGAAACATTATGTATGAAAAGACGGCTTAAAGTGTCTTGTATTTTTTGCTGCTTTAAAAAGAAAAACCTCATTAAAATTCAACTTAATCGAAGGAAAAAGTTTACAACTACAATTGTACTTTTGTGAATTTTTAACGACTCTACCACACCATAAAATTGGGGTAACTACGGTTTTCGATCAAATAACCGTTTTATGCATTCCAAAATTAAGCCGAGCTCTTGTTATTTAAAAAGGGCTCGGATTCTTTAATCGTCTAAACGGTTTTAGGTTAAAACCGTCCTGACGACAGGTCACTCGGCTTTTAAAAATATATTAAAATACGTTGAAACATTAACTCGGTGGGTATTTAAAATCGTACCTTTTGGTTTGCTGTGATTGGCTGGTTGTGTCTGGTTTCGCGAAAATACTGCTAGTTTTTAGGCAGTGCCCATTTACACGACACTTGCCCAATTAATGGCAGTTGTTTTGCCATTTTTTGTGCATATCAATTAATGGCAGTGCTCAAAAAATGGCACTAAATTGTTTCACTTCTAGTAGGGAGTGACATAGTTTTCCTTAATATAATATATAGTATTATATATTTTTGCTCAGACTAAAGCTAAAGTCTTCCAGGCTGAAATTAAGGGCGTAACCGCTCTCCGCCAGGAAGAAATAAGCAATAAACCTCCGAGCGGAAAAAAATTTTAAAAAGGTTTTCAGCGGTTATGTAACCAATTATTATTTAGTCGCGTCATGTGTTTCTCTACACGTGATAATTTCTCGAAGAACAAGTGGTTACTTTACCATCTATTTTCACCCTGATAGAAGTTGTCTTTAGTCCACATCTTTTTTGTCTAAACATACGCCTGGGAAAAAATCGCCCCTTTTTCCTGCTTTATTCTTAGAGCATTTTGGAAGGCTAGTCTAAAGATGGGGAAACAAGATAAAAAAGTTCAAAATTGCTGATACCTATCCGGAAGTCTAAACCTTACCTAAATTTAACGTGAAACCATTTTTTTTTTATTTTGGTTTAAACTTCTCAAAAATTTTTGACCACTCCAACTTTTCGACATGTGGCTCCAACCGGGATCCCGATCCAGTTTTATTTGTGTCAGCGGTTTTATATATTAGTAGATGTACTTTTTAGTTTTAATTAAAAACTTGGTGTCGGTATATATCAAGGTCTTTGATCTAAGAATCAGATATAAATAAAAGCTTAAAAATGAAGTCAAATGCGAAAGGATAAAACTGTTATTCTGGTAAAAACCATGCTCGAATTGAAACGTTTTGACAGGTTTGACGTTTAAACAGAAATATCAAGTTAGACAACACATTTTCACAAAAAAGGGAACGTTTTGATTTCAGAGTTGATCTTTTTTGTTTTGATGTCTGACCGAAATTTTAAAAGGCGATTTGTTTTATTTACCTGATATGAACCAAGTATTGTACTGATTCCAACAATTGATCCGAGAAGAACACCAAACTCCAAAATAATTTCAGATGTAGAATTTATAAACCCTGCAATATTTGACACTACAATACAATATGAAAATACAATTAGGTATAACAAACCAATAATTTAAATAATTTGAAGAAAAAAAATTAATGATAATGGTGCGACAAAGTTTAAAATTTGTAAATTAAAGTGCTTGAACAAGCGCTTATCATCACGCCTGTAGTTTGATTCAGGCTGTTTTCCAACAGGTCGATCCTCTGACAGCTGCAAATGCCGAAAGTAAAACCGATTACATTCATCCTTTAGTAAGCACTGCACCCTCATGGCCACACTATGGATAATTTATTTATTCATAAAAACGCATTTATAAGCTCACCTCTAGTTTGACTTGGGCTTATTTCCACCAAATAAATCCCTTGACAGGTGCAAATGCCGTAAGCAAAACCGATCACAAATCGTCCAGTCATGAACATCTCAAAGGACACTGCGTATTTGGACAGACCGCTCATCGCCATAGCAAACAAGAAAAATATGGACCCGGTGCCGAGGCATTTTTTACGACCGTATCTAAAGTCACACAAAAAATTATATCAAGTTCTAACTGAGACACTCTATATTGCGATAATATTGATTTTGATTAATATTGATTATGTAGTATTTGTTTGGGCAGTTAGAGCCGAGTAACATCGGCCTTCGCGTATTATGTTTATGCGAAAGAAATTAACTTCACCTTAACATTTAAAACCGCTACATTCAGTGGTTTCAAATGTAAAGTTTATAAAGTTTTATCGTTCAGTTCCCACGTCTTTTCTACAGTATAAATATATTATAGTTCTGCAATTGCCGCGGAAGCAATTTAGACTTGTAATAGTCGTAATTACTGGACATTTTCCATTAAATAAACACCTGTTTAAACTTAAAAATCACAGAAAACAGTGCATGCTCTATGTTTATGAGGTAAAGAGAGTTTTCAGCTCACTTGTCAAAAAAATGTCCAGCATTATGTAATATCAAGCGGTAATATTTGGTAATGATATTCTGCATGCTACTGACATTCAAAATGCTGCGGTGAATCTGCTAAAAGCGGGCTTCAAATGTGCCAAGATAGCCTGGGGTGTAAATAGCGCCCAATTAGAGACCTTTTAATACTATTGGTGGAAATTTTTTGATCAACCAATCAAAGTTGATGGGTGGAGCTTTTTCAGTCAACTCTTGTTGAAATAAAGATTTCTTGAGTGAGAAAACACTGCAGAAGAAAATCTAAAAATATTTTTTTGGAAATAAAGCTAAAAAAATGATTTTGAACTAAAAATGTCCCTTTTAAAATAAATTTAATTTATTTTGTTATACATGCTTGTTTAGCCTGGGGTGTTGTTGGCCCGTGGTTGCGTGCCAACAAAACCCCAGGCTCAGGCCAACATTACGTGTAGTTTACAGTTTTTATTAAAATTACAGTTTAAATTAAATCTGTTTATAACCAGTGATTCAATATACATATATATATTAATATTCAATATATATATTTTTATAATAAACCCTTTAGCTTAAAGTTGATTTTCTATATATATATAAGGGTCCCCCTTTATTTTTTTTATTTTCAGATTATAAAAATGGAGTGCATCTTAAATGGATAAAATTACGCAATGTAAAGATTTTCCCCGCTTCGCGGGAAGGTGAAACTTTTTTTCTTTTTATTTGTTCAACCGCACTTTTTGCTTATAAGTTACAAACCAATTGCAGTCGCGCATATTTTTAAATAATTTAGCCAATTATATATAAATCAGGTTGTTTCTTAATACTAATAGAATTAAGAAAAAACCTTATTTGGATATAGTACAGAATTTTAACATCATAGCAATTTAAAGCTGTAACAAACAAATTATTTAGGAATTAGGTTATAAAAACAAAAGTAAATCTATGCCTATATGATTGGCTGGAGACAATTCTTAAGCAGTTTTTAGTACTTATTTAAAAAAATTTTCGCCCCTTGCGGCTGGGGGGACACCCCTTAGATCCCCCGTCCGACGCCTTGCGTCGGCTTGGTGCTCCTACCGCAGTAAAAAACAAATTGATCAAGCTTTAGGTTATCGAAACTCATGTAAAACTATTGCCATATGATTCGCTGGACGCAATTTTTAAGCAGTTTTTAGTGCATATTTTCGAAAATTTTCACCTTCGGCAGTGGGGGGAGCTCCCCAAAACCCCCCGGTCGACGCTCCGCGTCGGCTTTATGCTGCTATTTTTGTAATAAACGTTTTACAATTTTTAAGCAAGTTTTAAGTGTATATTTAAAAAATTTTCGCCTCCGGCGGCTGGGAGGACACTCCCAGAACCCCCGGCCGACACTTCGCGTCGGCTTTGCGCCGCTACGCGACGCAGTTACGGCGACCCCCCAAGAGATTGGCAGACCGCCCCCCCATTCGGCAAAATCCTATATACGCGCCTGATATATATATAAAATATATAATATTTTTTCATAATATTTTTTCGTAAATTAATCTTGAGCATTTGGGTGCTCAAATAAACCCCAGGCGATCTTGACACGTTCCAAACCCGCTTTTAATGGACTCGCCCCAGATAAGAAACAACTGAACAACTGTGGCCGCTAATAAAAAATATAAACGATTTAATAAAATAACAGGCTAAATTCAGCTTTTGGCTGGGGACTTTCACCCCGCACCCAAAAAAGGTGGTACCTGGCGGATCCTTGAGCGATTGCCTTTAGAGCTGACTCTTGGATCAGAGTAATGAACCCAGCGAAACATTTGCAAACTCTGTTTGCAAATGTTTCGCTGGGTTCATTACTCTGATCCAAGAGTCAGCTCTAAAGGCAATCGCTCAAAAATAACAGGCTACCTATCTACTGCGGGGCATGCAATAGTTCGAAATATTGCCTCAACTAAAACCACAAAACTTGACACATTATAATGTGTAAACTTAATTAATTATAATTATAATCAAATAATTAATTTATTATAATCAATTAAAAATTTAAGCAGTATACTTTTCGGCGATGAAAGGCATTAAAATAGCTCCAATCAGTGTTCCGACGTTCAAAACGGATTGCGTAAAGCTCCAAAGGCTGCTGAATAGATCATCCTCTAGGTAATGAGTGGAATTTGCAGTCAACTCGTGTCCGACATAGTGTCGAGTGTAGCTTTCATTAAAAAATTCCCTAAAAATTATTATTATTAATTATTACTACTCTCTAAATCAAAATAGTAGTTTATTACTAATACAATGGTAGAAACCTACCAAAAAAATCGTCGTGAGGGGGCCAGTAAAATTTTTGGTAGATTTTAGCAATTACATGGAAAGCTTTACTAATATGCCTGGTAACCATTTAATCACGAAATTAGTTAAATCTACTAAAAGGTATGATTGTTTGTTGACTAACAAAATACTAATTTGAATAATATATACTACTAGATATTTAGTTAAATTTAAAATAAATTTTACTACAGATTTTAGTACTTTTGTCAAAAGATTGTTGCGTTTTTTAAAATCCGATTTTTTATATTTGGAAATCAGTAAAGTTATTCAAGCTGTTATAGCATATTTTCGATTTTATGCTATAGTGTAATAATAAATTTATAAAAAGTTAAAATGATTTACTGATTTACAAACACAAAAAATTAGAATTTTTTAAAAGCACACCGCTGGATGTAAAACATTTTGTCACTTATTTTCTCCAAAATAAGCTCGTCAACTATATTAAAACAACTATATTTTTATGCTAATACAATAAATACTAAATATTAGCAGTAACAGAAAGTACATAGTAAAATTAAAAACATCAATGAATTTTAAAAAAAGAAAATAAATACTTTTTTTTAAATTATAAAATTTTAAGAGCACTTGTTATTTAAAATGAAAAATGAATATTGTAGTTAAGCAAATTTATTGAAAATTAGCAATCACACACAAAACACAAAAAAAAAACAAACCCAAAAAATTTACAAAATGATGTTTTTTAACTATTGTTAAGAATGGTACGTTATGATTTTTTTTCGTAAATACATAATACAAAAAAAGAAAGCCTAAGAAGTAAACGTGCAATTAAAATCAATCCGTTTTGCAACAATTGTTATAGAAAATATTTACGTTTTCTTAATTTTTAAATAATAAATGTTATATGTCGTGAACCATAAACGTGAAAAGTATTTTTGCAATAATAAAATAATGCTATAAGTAGGTTTATTGTAAATTGCGTTCTACAAACAAAAAGCTTGTACAAAAATTCCAATTTCTAATTCAATTTATCTTTACTATTAAATCTTCTTAATAAATTATTCTTATTTCATCAACAGAGGGGTAAGAAGCTAAATCTCCCAATTAATACTTAAAAAAACTAAAAAAAACCTAAAAATTAACCTAAAGGATTTATCCTAAAATGTTTGACTACTTTTTTATATGTGCGAAAAAAAAAATGAATTTTAGCCGTGAATTTTTTGTTTTATTCTATTTCTTCTGGAGCGAATTGCTGGGCTGGGATCCTTTATAACGTGAATAAAAAATAAATGAAAAACTCAGCGTGTATTTTCACAAATAATTTATGAAATATGCTTAAAAATCTTACTTCTGTTCATCCAGCGCCAAATCTTGTCAAACTTGATTAAAACGATAAAAATGTTGCAAAAACGTTTTAACATTTGGACAGCAAATAAAAAAAATTGCTGCCCAAAGTATGAACGTCAACGCATACATTTATTTTATTTTAATCGTTGAATATTATTTCCAGTAATTTTCACGTCAATACGTTTCGAATAAACATTGTGCTTTTAGTTTAAATTATAAAAATTACAGGTTTAAACTTATTTTTAAAAAATTGACCATATAAAATGGCATAAAAACATAAATAATTTCTTTACTTTTTTTCTGTTTTCTACTATTTTAAAATCTAATAAGTCGAAAATCTAAATAAAAACGAGAAGAAAACCACACAGAACGAACGAAGTGATATTAAACACATTATTCAAAGTCACGAACGTTATACCATTAGTGCTGCATTGCAATGCCTTGAGAAGCCAACACACACAAACACATCTCCTATTGTATTGCCACACACAAACGGCGCCCGGAAAAAATACATTCTGCAAAATATCTTTGGAAAGAATATCTCCTGAAAAACTTTTAAATTCTCAGCTAAAGAAAACTTTTATTTTCCTAAGCCTAAGCGAAACCTTAAAATTAAGCTAAAACGACATAAAAAAGTTTAAAAAAACATTTAAAAGTTTTTAATAATACTGAATAATTTACTGCTGAAAGAAGATATTTTTTCCGGAAGATATTTTGCAGAAGGTATTTTTTCCGGACACCCACACAAAACACAACAAGTATTGCCACTTGAAAAAAAATCGATTTTTGTTTAAATTATATTTTTATCAACTTTTTGGTACATGCAACCAGAAGTTTAGTACATCAAACCAAGGCAGTTGGTAGGAATAAAACAATTACCAAAATGATTGGTAAATTAAACTATTTTAATTGGTAACAAAACCAAAGATAATAATTTTGGTAGTAGAACTTTACATTAGTGATTTAGTAGTTATTAAAATCAATAATTGTACGAAATATGTTTTGCATTAAAGACAAGGAATATTTGAAAAGACCTCAAAAGTTAAAAACTAACAAGTAAAAACGAAAATTTTCATTTAATATGTTATTGGAAATATAATTTTTGTAATGTTACGAAATACAATTGAATTACGGTGAGTGTTATTTGGTCAAAATCCTTTGAGCCAATTTTGTTGGAAATAGAGATTTTTACACTCCAAAGCTCTACTCGGCAGTTCCCCCTCCCTTAAATTATTTTAGACGCAGTTTTTTAAAATATTTTTAATATTTTTGATAAGTTAAAAAACCAGGCAATAAATTGTCAAGAAAAATAAAAAAAATGACTGATTAATCACGAAATTACGAAAAATCACGAAAAACCCAAGACGCAGTTTTTTTTGTTTTTTTTTTTTGGGGGGGGGCTTTGTAGTTTCAAAATGAAAGAGATTTGGAGTTAAAAGCTTGAAAATCAGCACTAATCAGAAAAAAACTTACTTATCGCGATTTTTTACTCAATTTTTTTTAACTCTTTTAATTAAAAAATTCTTGAAAATATACCCATACTAGTGATGTTCCCCACAGCTTCTAGCTCCGGAGCTTCGTAGTAGAGCTCCGTTTTTTGGAGTTCTTGAGCAGGCCAGAATTCTGGAGCTCCGCACTGTTTTTATACTAAGTTCCTGAATAATTAAAAAGTAATGCCATAAATAATGTACAAATTTTTTCATAAACCAATTTTTAAAACTTAGTAAAAACGATAAAAAATGACCTTAAAAATGCGTATAAAATATTCTAAAAGATATTTTAAGTTTGAATAAGCTTGAAATCACTCATTAAAGCAGCGAAGCTACGAAGCTCTGGAAATCACCCCGCTTTAAATGGGCGGAACATTACTTATGCACACTGGTTTGCATAATCAGCTTTGATTTATTTTATAAAGCAAAAAAATAAGTTTCCAAATACTTTTAACAGTTACAAAAATAAAAAAAATATTCAAAATTGGGGACTTTTAAATCGTTTTTGATATAGCTTCGTAACAAACTGTTTGACTAAAAATTGCAAACTATTATATGCCATTACTATTTTAGATTATTCAGTATATATTTTATATTGAGTTTTTGAACAATACATAAAATTAAAAGAAGAATAAGAAAACGGGAACAAACTATACCACAGCAGAGATATTTAAGTATACTTACAAAATACATACAAATTATTTTGTTTATGCGTACGTAAATTTTTTTACAAAAATATGCAGCCATTTGTATATAACCGAATAAACTGTTTATGAAACGATTGCTTAAAAAAATAGGCAACCCTTTGCATATTTTTTTTTGAAACACATTCAAGTAAAACTAAAAAATAAACGGGAACAAACTAAACTACAGCAGAAATATTTAAGGATCCTTACGAAATACATAAAAACTATTCTGTTTATGCGTACGTATCTCATATATAAATTTTTTTACAAAAAAATGCAACCATTTGTATATAACCGAATAAACTGATTGTGAAACGATTGCTTAAAAAATAGGCAACCCTTTGCAAATTTTTTGAGACACATTCAAGTAAAACTTGAAAATAAGTAACTTTCTAGTTGCTGAAAATTTCTGCTTTAAAACTGTCGTAAAGAATGTAATTTTTGTACAGATTATTTGTGCCGAAAATACGTGTTGATTAATTTTATTATGGTTGGCAAGGTAAATCTAAACCTGTATCGCCAGGTTATATGTTTATTACTCTATTGGTTAATCTTTAAAGTATTAAATTTTAAATAAAAACAATAAAAACAATCAAAAGAAGAAGGAGATAATCTTTATTCCAAAATTAGTTCACATTTTCCAAATATGCGCTGAGTTTATTTGTCTGCATCACCAACAGAATGATTTGGTGGCACTTTCAAGATAAGCTTAAGAAAGTTAACTGCAAATAAACAGAAATAAATGGTGTCCGGAAAAATACCTTCTGCAAAATATCTTCAGGAAAAAATATCTTCTTTCAGCAGTAAATTATTCAGTATTATTAAAAACTTTTAAAGGTTTTTTTAAACTTTTTTATGTCGTTTTAGCTTGATTTTAAGGTTTCGCTTAGGCTTAAGAAAAAAAGTTTTCTTTAGTTGAGAATTTAAAAGTCTTACAGAAGATATTTTTTCGAAGATATTTTGCAGAAGGTATTGTTGTGTTTGTGTGTGTGGCGAGATCATGGTTGTTGTGTGTGTGTGTGTTCTGCAATGCTGCAAATGGTATAACTAACTGTGGCTTTGAATAATGTGTGTACTATCAGTTGGTTCATTTCTGTGTGCTTTTTGCTTTATTCGTTTTGAAACATCTCGACTTATTAGATTTTAAAATAATAGAAAACAGGAAAAAAGTAGTAAATTATTTATGTTTTTATGCCATTTTATATGGTCCATTTTGTTAAAACAATTTTAAACCTGTAATTTTTATATTTTAAACTACAAAAAACACAATATTTATTCGAAACGTATTGACGTGAAAATCACTGGAAATGAATGGGGAATTGATATTTTCGACTATTTACAAAATAAAAATAAATGTATGCGTTAACGTTCATATTTTTGGGCAGCAAATTTTTTTATTTGCTGTCCAAATGTTTAAACGTTTTTGACAACATTTTTATCGCATTCTTAATCAAGTTTAACATGATTTAGCATTGGATGAACAGAAATAAGATTTTTAAGTATATTTTATAAATTATTTGTAAAAATAAACGCTGAGTTTTTCATTTATTTTTTCATTTTTCATTCACGTTATAAAGGATCCCAGCCCAGCAATTCGCTCCAGAATAAATAAAATAAAATAAAAAAATTCATCCCTAGAAATTCATTGCATCTTTCGCACATATA
>JASAMX010014790.1:0-44672 GCA_030248175.1 Microlaimidae sp. YZB2_3
TTTTTATAACCTCAAGTAAAGTTGGAAGCGTGTCCATACATGATTTCTGCTACCAGTACACTGATTAGTTGATTTGAAAGACGAAAAACAATTCTAAGTGATTATTGGAGTTAATAAAAAGACAAGAGTCGCAGCTATGACTGTTTTACCTATAAAATCAGCACGAGCATCCCCAGAAAACCCCTAAGTGATATTTTGGGTCATTAGGAGCAAAATGGGGCAATTGTGAGAGCGCGGTGTCCCCTTAAATAGAGTAAACCCCCTTTCTGAGGGGGGTTTAGAGCAAAATTCAACTTTAGAACAAAAAAAAGAATATAAGAATAAAAATTAGAAACAGCAAATAAAGTAAAATTTGACTTTTGCTAAATATTTAGATTCAAAAAGTTTTGTTTAGTTATAATACTAAAAGATTATTTCAATATTTATTTTTACACAAAAAGTTTATTCTGTGCTTTTTAGGTTTTTTTAAGCTCGTATTGTTAATGATGCACATACAATATATAAATGCACTAAGAAAAGGTAATAATCACCCATTGTGTTATAATAACGCAATGGGTTGGAGCCCTTTCATCCTGATGAATGAGTTTGGCTCCTACTGATATGGTAGGCTAACTCAAATAAGGCCAATTAATAATCTCTCAATTATCACTAAAGGCTTTTTCTTGTAAATGTTTATTTTTGCCATTAATAATATTAATTGCAAAATGCTGGACGGCTGAAGTTTCCGTGTCAAATATATTATTGTAATAAAACATTAAAAATCTCAGAGCAAAAATTTACACGGTTAATTTTTTTTTGAATTTTAATTTATTAATTATATTGTTTCAAGAAACTAAAGCTAAAGTCTTCCAGGGTGAAATCAAGGGCGTAACCGCTCTCCACCAGGAAGAAATAAACAATAAACCCATGAGCGAGAAAAATTTTAAAAAAAGTTTTCAGCGGTTATGTAACCAATTATTATTTAGTTGCGTCATGTGTTTCTCTGCACGTGATATTTTCTCAAAAAACGAGTGGTTACTTTACCACTCATCTATTTTCACCCTGATAGAAATTATCTTTAAATGCTCGCAGTTGGACATGATTTAATAAAAGTTAACATTTTAATAATTAATAAAAACTGACGGACCTTTTGTTGCATGTATACATTATAAAACATTTCTAAATATACAAGTTATTTACCTTGCGGAATATACAAGTTACCGAGAGTTTTGGCGGCAAAAATCCAATCGGATCTGTGCCGCCATAATTTTCGCCTTTATTCCCCCTGTAGTCATTTCCACAAGTTAAACGTGAACGGCAGAAAAATCTCCAAGTAACTAAAATAACTCGATTTTTGAATTGTCATATTTACATTTATAATACAATTTTGTTAATTTTAAAATTAAAAAATAAACCATGAATTAGTTAAAACAAATTTATTTTAAAATGTTGTACCCTAACGCTTTATTTATTAAATGGCGGCAGTTTGGCGGCAATTATTTGCTACTTGGCGGCTACTTGGTTGCTATTTGGCGCCGCACATCCACCACATGTTTTTTTTTAAATTTAAAAATTGATGTCTTTTTAACTATTGGTCCTATTTTTTTAAAATTTTGCGATAGTTTCAAGGCAAATTAATTTATATTAAATTGTTAAAAAAATATTTGGATCAAGATTTTAAAAATTGCAAGTAATTCGCTTTAGTTTTACTGTTTTTGAACCTTTTTTTATACTTCCCGGAACTTCTAGCTCCGCCTTTTGAAACTCTTAAGCAACGTCTGGAGCTCTGGAGCTCCTTAATTCTGAAGATCAACCTTAATTTTATGTTATTTTTATAAATTTCCTAGAATATTTTGTTATTATTTTTTTAAAAACTAAATTCTCAAAACTTATTAAAAACAATAAAAATGCTGATAGAATAGCTTAAATATAATTCATGAGTTAATGAGTTCTTAAACTTATTGAGTTTTAAATCACTAAGAAAGAAGCTTTGTAGCTTTGCAACTCTTTCTGCTTTAAGCGCCGGAATTCGCAACATGATAATGGAAGGAAAGAAGCATTACCAGTTAGGACAAAATAAATATTACCAAAGACTTATGTCCTAATAAAACAGAGAGCGTTTTTCAATACAAAAATTTCTATTTATCAAATACTATTGAATAGCTTTAAAATAAATAACAATCTGTTGAAATTTAATTAAACAATATAAAAAAGTATAATCAAAAAAAATAATATAAAAAAACCTTTCGGTTTAATTATTTATTTAAAAATAATTTAGTTTAATTAAAATATGTCATGTTTTTGGAGCTTTTGATTAGCCTGATAAGGACGTCTCTCTAACTGGCCTCCGGAAGACTGGACGCAGGTTGGAAAAAATAAAACTGCCAAGAAGACAGGTTGAAGGCAGGGGTGAAGCATGTAAAACTGCCTAGGAGGCAGAAAGAAGGTGGGAACGGGACACGAGGGTACTGGACACGAGGGTACTGGACACGAGGGTACTGGACACGAGGGTACTGGACACGAGGGTACTGGACACGAAGGTACTGGGCTTAAAAAAATTGCGTTCACCACAACCTCGCAGCAAAATCGATTCATTATGCAAGGGGGGACACGAGGGTACTGGACACGAGGGTACTGACGAGCAAAAAACATAACATTCCCGCATAGAGCGGGATAAACCTATTGCATAACAATAGTTTGTCTTACTTAAAAATCGTTTACTTTGTTTAACTGACTTATAAAAGGTAAGATTAAAAGAAAAAATTATTGAGAAGACATAAAACAAAAATAATAATTTCATAACATTCAAAGATTTTCGTGTTATTTGTCTACATTTTTGTGCATTTTAAACAAAATAATAACTAGCTTTAAAAATGCTGAGAAGCTATGAGACGACTCGAAAGATAATAAACATTAAGGTTGCTGTTATGCTTTGATTGTGCTGTCAAAACATTTTTTGGTTATTTTTCGTGGTGTGTAGAAAAATGAATTTTTAATAATGCCTTCGGAAAAAATAATTGCAAAAATAATTGCAAATAATTGTTGTATTAATAACCTTGTAGAAACATTTTAGTAAAATATTTTCCAAAAAACAATTGCTTGCCTTTTTTAAAACTAAATTATTCGGTATTTTTTAAAAGCGAAATTATTCGGTATTATTAAAGTATTATTAGAAAGTTTTGCTTATTTTTTGGGTTTTGCTTAGGCTTAGGAAAATAAAGTTTACTGTGCAATAGTGGGCTTTAAAGACTCCCAAAGATCCGTTGTTGGATTATTTTACTCACGACTCTATACTTAAATGTAATTGCATAAAATATCATACATGAAAAATCCAACAATTGTATGTTTTTGGGTTTGAAAAGCGCATTTTGTTTGTCTTGTTTTAAATGGTCAACATGTGTTCAAGTGATTTCCCTAAGCTAGAGTGGACTAAAAAAGCCAAAAAGATATTTTTTACAGTTCTACTACTGAAATCTATTTTTGCGGAATTTATTTTTTCTAAAGATTTTATCAAAAACAATCAATTAATTTAATCAAGAGTCGATAAAAAGAGTCTAAATAAAAAAAATGACAGCAAAAAACTGTGCAATTGGCTTCGTATTTTCATACGAGTATATATTTTAGAAAAAACAGTAATTAAATAACTTCTTGGCGTTCTCATTCCACTCATGATTGTTTAATATTAATTCTGTATTTTTTTGCAAAGGCAGGGTTTTGATTCGAAGCTCCAGAGCTTTTGAGAAAGTTTTAAACATTATTATTGTTTTTATTAAAAGTCCGTTGTATAAATTGTGTGTAAAATGACCTTTAAAAATTTCGTTCAATTAGTATGATGTTTTTTAAACAATACACGAAGTTTTTTTATTATTAAATTGCATTATATTAAAGCAAATAAAATGTTATTTATAATTAAAAACGAACCGACTTATGATTAAAATTTAGTTCGGCTCATTCAGCTTAAAAAATTTACATATTTGTGGTAAACGTATTTTTTCTTTGCTCAGTACCCTCGTGTCCAGTACCCTCGTGTCCAGTACCCTCGTGTCCAGTACCCTCGTGTCCTAGAATCAAAGAAGGCAGATGGTCCTGCGTCTTTCCTATGTTGAAGAATATACAAATTAGGAGGCAGCTAAAGCTTCCTTGGAGGCAGGTAGCAAGCAGGGTGGGGTAAGATTAATTTTGAAAAGAGGCAGGTAGAAGGCAGAAAAATTTGTGATGGAGGCAGGTAGAAGGCAGATAAACACCTCTTATGAGGCACCCCGTCCTTACCGTGTTAAGATCCCGGTTTAGAAAATAAACACTTTTGTATCAGTCATAAAATTCGATTAGGATGTATAAACCTTTAACCAAATAAAATTTTTCAATAAAAAGTTCAAAAGTTTAGTTTTAAGCCATCTACCAGTATTACAAGTCGATTTTTTTAATATGTCAAGACTTTATCTTTTTTCGTTTAGTTTATAATTAATAACGAATATTTTTAAATTGGGAAATTAATTGTAAATATTTTTTAGTTGTTGTCCGTTGTTGTTGCGATTATGCTGCTTAAGTTTTCCAAAGAGATTAAACTTAATTACCATCTTAGTATCAGTCTTTTGGCAATTTTTCATATAGCCATACTCTTGTGGGCTTTTCCAGTGATCGTAATTTTATGCTGTCATGTTCAAACTTTTCAGCGCTTTAGAAAAATTGTAAGTATTCGTGTCTTTGTAAATAAAAATATTAATATTTTTATAATTTAAAAATATTTCAAATAACAAAAAAATGTCTCTTCTATTTATAGACGAACCACTACAACATTAACTCGTTTTTTAAACAAAATATTTTTTTAAATTTTTTTCACTCCATTCAGTGCGTATTATTTGGAAATGCACTTGCACATTTTTGTAAAAAAAAAACTTTATTCGTTATTTATTTATTGAGAGGCTGCTTAAAAATTCGTTCTAGTTCCATCTAACTTAATAAACTTATAAAAAACACTATTATACATTTGGAAATAAATTATATGAATTAGGGTAACTGACTTAATTTCGGCCACCTTTTTTTATTTTTTGAATAAGTTTTTTTCTGGTTTTTTCGACCCAAAATTTGGTCCAAAAATCAAACTATAGCTATTTTTGTTATTCCAGTGCATAATTTTAAAATTTCACTTACACTTAAAGAAAGATCAATGGAGATTTATAGTTTTGTTTTTACAGTGGCCGAAATTAAGGCGCGAGCCATTAACTTTGGCCACCTAGAAAAAACTGGCTATAAGTATTGCCAAAACGAACAATAAAAGTTTTTAAAGGTTGCAAATTTATCCTTAGGTATTGTTCTTAGTACATATAACATTATTGTTTACTGTTATCAAACTTTAATAGTTTAGCAAGACTATAAATAATTATGTCAAAACCTTAAAAATAAAAGTTTCAATAACCTGTATTTTTTGTTGAATTTTTATTTTTGGTTTAAAAATCCGTCAAAAAAGTCATACGAGCTAAAAAAAATCTTTATAAATAAGGTAGTACGATGATATTTAAAAAAACAGAAAAAAACTGCAGGTTCTTTCACCTAAATTTTAAGGTGGTCGAAATTAACGGAATCTTAAAATGCGCAGTTAGTTGAACGCATTGCAAAGCGATTTTGAACAAAACATCAAAAATCAAAAAATGAAAATTAACAATTTTGAGCCTTAAATAGAAGTTATTTTAAGGTTATATAGTGATTCGTTCTAAATTTGATGCAGTTTAAATACAAAGCAAAAATTAAGAAAATCGCAAAAAATTCACTTTTTGTATGAAAATGTAAATAATGCAGAAAACATAAATAAAAAACTTTTGCAAAAACATTTTATTCAACGTTAATCCAGTTACTTTTGTGCTCGTTCTTTTGTGTTTTAAAAATATGCCAGTCTTCTAAAACCCTAAATTGGTGGCCGAAACTAAGGCCTGTCCAAAATTAAGTCAGATACCCTATTTGGGTTGTCACTTTTATTAAGCATTAAAATAAATTCACTCTGGTATCAATATCCACACTGGTGACGATGAATATTAGAATATTGACACTTTAAGTTTTTTCTAAAAATTATTTGAATTGATTTCTTTTAACCCATGATATTTTATGAAAGTAGTTTTTGTGTGAACAATGTAAAATTGTGTTAAAAAATAAATAACTTTTTGGCGCCAAAGGCCGTTATACATAGATCTTTCTAGAGTTTTTTTCAAATTTTTGAGTTTTTTTCAAATTTTTGAAGTTTTATTTTTAATTTTAGCACCACTAAATAGTGTAACTGTTTTTATCAGATAAATATAAAGTTACAAAGATAAGAACATAAAAAATTTACGGCAATAGCTTAACTCAGTGTGAAGATAAAAAGCTACAAAAATTCGCAAACGGTTCTAGAGAGATCGCAAACGGCCTGAACTCCTTAGACGCCGCGCGCACGCTGTCATACTAAACTAACATTTTCACACTCCCGAAACATAACGGATTCAAATGATATATTAATAATTGAAAAGCAAAAACTAATGTGTTAATATAGGCAACTTGCACTGGAACTCGGTTTATACATGAAGTATGCAATATACATAAGCGTCACCATAATGGATAATTACCGTATCTCCAACTTATCTTTTGTAGTATGCAGATCAACGGATCGAAAGCGTGCGAAATTTCGATCGGTTGATCTGCAATAAACGAAAGATAAGTAGGAGATACGGTAATTATCCATTATAGTGACACTTATGTATATTGCATACTTCATGTATAAACCGAGTTCCAGTGCAAGGTGCTTATATTAATAATTATATAAAAATGGAAAGCATTTAAAAATTATTTAAAGAAGTGATTTTACCAAAAAAACTAAAGCCTAATCTTTTATCGAAAGCCTTTACCAAAACCCATTTTTGAGTTAGGTGAATTAAGTCCTTATAGTATTTCTTATCTATTAAACTGTCTTTAGTAACAAGAACGGGAGACGAGAGTTCTGGTCACGAGGGTACTGGACACAAGGGTACTGGACGCGAGGGTACTGGTCACGAGGGTACTGGACATGAGGTACTGGACACAAAGCTACTGGGCTTAAAAAAATTGCGTTCACCACAACCTTGTAGCAAAATCCATTTATCCAGCAATATCCAAGGGGGACACGAGGGTACTGGACACAAGGGTACTGATGAGCAAAAAACAAAAAAAAAATCTTCTCGCATAAAGCGGGATTAACTTATTGCATAACAATAGTTTGTTTTACTTAAAAATCATTTAGTTTGTTTGACTGACTTATAAAAGGTAGGACTATAGAAAAATATTGAGAAAAAATAAAACAAAAATAACAATTTCATGACATTAAAACATTTTCGTGTTATTTGTCTACATTTTCGTGATTTTTTTAAAATAATAACTTGCTTTAAAAAGTTGAGAAGCTATGAGAAGACTCGAAAGTTGGTTTGATTGTGCTGTCAAAACATTTTGTGGTTATTTTTCATGGTGTGTAGAAAAAATAAATTCTTAATAAT
This sequence comes from Microlaimidae sp. YZB2_3, assembly GCA_030248175.1. Lineage (NCBI taxonomy): Eukaryota > Metazoa > Nematoda > Chromadorea > Desmodorida > Microlaimidae > Microlaimidae sp. YZB2_3. Next base: position 7,473 of record JASAMX010014790.1, read on the forward strand.
ACCTTCAGAAAAAAATTACTGAAAAAATAATTGCAAATAATTTGGCAAAATTATTCGCAATTATTTTTTGCAATTATTTGCAATTACTTGCAAAAATAATTGCAAATAATTTTGCAAAAATAAATCGAAAGTCATGGTTAAGTTTGAAGCGTGCAAGATTTAGCAACACTACTAGGATCAGTTTATAAATCCAATACCAAAAACAATTATAAAAATGATCAATCACTCATTATGTCAAGTATAAAGGTGAGGAGATTTTTAGACAAATCAGCGTATAGTTGTAACAATGGCAAATTAATAAGTTTCTTGCATGATTCCCAAAATTCCAATAGTTTGTTGCCAAAATATTGGAAAACCTAACAAGGTCTTAAACCCAAAAAAATTTATGAAAAGAAAACTTAATTAGAATTTAATTAAGTCTAACCCTCGAAACTTTCGTAACCACTTAACCCAGTTCACCTTATAGCCTATTAACGACTTAATAATTTAATAATGCCTTAACAATCAAATATTTTTGATTTTCCGTAAAATTAGTTTTTAATCCAAAAAACCAAAACCAACCCGTTTTTATATACAAAAATCGTAAATCCAAACTTTTTAGGCCTTTTAAAATATTTGAACTTTTAGTACCACGGTTAAAAACCAACTTAAACCAAATTTCCAGGGATCCATTTTTAAGCTCAATTTTTAAAGATATGCCACTGTATTTAAACAAAGGAAACAAAAATTTTTCTAAGACACTCGTCGACAAAAGTCAATTGGAAAAGTGGAAAAGAATTGTCTCCTGGAAAAATACAAAAACCAACTAAATTAAACCTACAAAAATCTGTAACGGTACGACAAGGGACAAGCCGGTATTGTAGTCTTGCCGCTCGTTACACGTGGTACTTCCTTTCCTTGTCCTCACAAACACAGGGATTTTTTCCGATTATAAATAGCTTAGATAAAAATGAGAAAATAGCACGTAAATTACAGTGTTTATTTAACCCTTATGCGTAGAGGGATTATATGAAACACCCTCTTGACCTTGAGGTCAAGTCAGGACTCAGGACATGGTGGGGAGGGGTATATGGTAATAAGATAGGGTGCCGGAGAATTTTCTCCAGGGCACAAAAATTTAGAATTAAATGCAGATCCAGTAACTAAATAACTGATAGAAGTTTTCTGCTGCAGGGATTAATTAACTCTGGCGAGTTAATTAACTCTGGGTTAATTTGAAGAGCCAAAAAGGTTATTAGCTTGTACAAAAATTGCTACATATGGGATTATGTAATGATAACAATTCCTGATATGAGAACAAGTTTTTGTATGTACTCTCAGTGAAACGGGACCATGTTGGGCACGCAGAAAAGAGAGAAGAAGTAGAGCCAAAGTTTTCAGCTCTTTCAAATATTGGATGTGTTCAAAACATTATTGAAGACGTCCTTGGGAATTTGAAGTCGTTCGTTTAGCTGATTTTTAAAAATTACTTAAGGTTGGAATGAAACCTTACCATGTCGGGTACAAAGAAAAGATAGGGCTGAAGGTGGTCAGCCCTGACAAAAAGTTATCTGGTAGATTTCTCCAAACCGGAATATCCGTGTACTCCCAGGAACAGTGAACATTGTCTTTACGACCTTATTATTATGGTTTGAAACCTTACTGTGTTGGGTGTGACACGAAAAGGTTTAAGACAAAAGGATTAAGTCTTTACAAAAATTTATAGGAACGAAAAAGGAACACAGACTTCATTTTTCTGTTGTTGACGGAGGTGTTAACGGATTAAGGAATGATTACGCTTCAAAACATTAACACGTCCAGTGCAACAAAAGACGTTAATTATTTTTGAGAAATTATCCAGAAAACTCCTCTTCAAAAAGTAACTACAAATTTGAAAAGCAGTTATGTTCCAGCAGGCTTCGGTAACTCAGATTTAGCTGGAGGTATTATGAATTACCTCTGGAACATTAAGAATATGAGTGAGAAACTGAAGTCCAAAACGAAGACTGTCTCTTCAGTTTCCCTCAAATATTCTGCAGTAAATGAGTAAAAACTTGGATTTTTATGAATCCCAATCGAAGGCTTAATCTCGTGAGTTGTTAAATTACTGTGGCAAAACCAAAATGCAACGGGTTTAAAATTTAGAGGTGAATAGTGAACTTAACTTTGCAATTAAACTCCGCAGGTGGTTCCTTCCACACAGACTACAGGTTCTCGTGTGGTATTGGCCAACGCCCACATGGCGTTGGGTGGGGGTCAGACTCTGTGTGTTTCGAGCCGTACCAGCAGAGGGTTCTGCTTGTCTGACTTGGGAAACACTACCCGCGGCCTGGAACGTGAGCCGTCCAGAAACATGACTAGTTTGTCGGCTATTGGTGGAATATCCCCTGTCCTGAATGGCGAGTGTCCTAAATGCGTCGTAGTTGAAGTTGAAGCTGTCGCCCCTCCTCTTGTAACAAAGGGAAACAATGTGGATGACGACATTTGTTCCTTCCGCAATGCTGTCCTACAGGCAACTGACCCATGTGGAATGTGGGATTCGCTAAATTACAATTAAAATAAGTATGTATCCCCGGATTCCCTTCACTACTTTACCTGTACCAATAACATAATTATTTATTTATTTACACAGTTTAAAGTTAGTATATTGAATATAACTATGTACAGAACATAAGTGTACATAAAAAAATAACGTGAAAGATAGAAGTAAAGAAAACTAAGAACTAACACTGTATATAGGGAAAGTAAAGAATTTGAAAAAAAAAACTTAATATATGTAAGGTTATGGATAGTATACATTACAGGGAAAACACTAATGCGAAAAAAACAATTATACAAAAATTATTAATAAAATAACAGAATAAGCCAACAAGAATATGCGGTAATTGCTTTTTATTAGTGGCATTAGATATATGAAATGACATAGCCAAAAATTAACGTATATGACTCAATGTTTGTGTTTGGTGTGACAAGTAGGAGAAGGTTTGTGTTGTGCAAGTACGTTACGCTGTCTTGTGTAATAGCACTTTAAAACAACAGAATAACAATTAACCTATCAACCTAAATGATCTGTGTATTTTAATTCCATTTTGTAACGTACTTAATTTATAATTCAAACAATATTTATGCATATTTTTTATATTTTATATATCGCAATTTTGCATGGTTGGCCAACACTATTCTAGCGCGCTTTTTAGTACATTTTATTTTTGCGAATTTTCTTTCTTTCTTTTTTCTTTCAACAATAATACTTTTTATACCATGTTATACGTGTTCAAAAACATTTTTCTCAGGGCCTGTTACGTTGTATTCCTTTGAAATGGGCTGATCAGACCCTGGAATAACCTTACTCAATAAATTTTACCTTTCAATTTTGTATTCGCAATTTCCAGTGTTCACATAGAAACATTGATTGATTAGGCAGACGGGAACCTTCATTTCTGTGTTTTATAGTATGTGTGCGTGTAATGTTGTGTAAGTGTTATGTGTATTTTAGAGATGTTAATACGAATTTAATTTATGTTTTATGCGTATGACAACAACGAGGAACCTACATAGTTGCATTCATAGCGTAAATGATGTCATCCATGATAGTTGGTGGTTGAGGTTGTGCTTTGTTTGCTTCCGGGCTAGTTTAGGAAACGTGATTGTCACGTTTTTCAAGCTCTACCTTCATTTCGTCATTGCCACGATTTACAACGTTTTGCAAAGTGTTTGCGACAACAGTGGTTACGCCATTCATGGTTTGACATACTCTTGGGTGTTGGCAGTTTCAAATAATCTGGTTTTTCAGGGTTATCATCCCAATCTATTTCAAAATTCATTGAATAGGGTTGTTGAATTTTGAAATCAGGTTTCCGATCTTTGTTGTCACTGTCACTATCTTCTGGACAAGAGAAAAGTACATTCAATTATAATAAAAGGATTAACAGATTTAGTAACTTTTGGTTCAAAATGCGTGTTAGCAACGACAGGTGATAGATCACAGAACGCTACGGATTTACTTGTGTTTTACATTGACAAGGTGGTTGTATGCATTGTTCCGGTGTGAAAGAGGTTGTGCATGGTGTGTAAGGTTTGAGACGTTGTAAATTAACCCATTTGGCTTTTTGTTTATCGTCAGACAGAAGCGTTATCTTTGCAATACCTTTCGTTAGATCAATATTCAGGACTTTATATGGTCCCGTCCATCTACTAACGAATTTAGCGCATTCAGTGATTTTAATAGCAGGATTATATTTAAGGACTAGGCTATCAATTATGATAGGTTTGGAGTGCGCTCTTTTATTGTAATTTCGCTTCTGGCGTTCCTGTGCTTTGGGCAAAATTTGTTTAACGAGGTCTCAAGCCTGTGTTGTAACTACTCGAGCATGGTTGAGGTAGTTATCCTTGTAATTGACATATGGTGAACGTACCAATTCATACTTTACATTAATGGGTAACCGCATATCACGACCGAACATCAGATAAAAAGGAATTTCCCTGATGGATTCTTGTGGTGAACGATTGTAAGCGCTTGTTACAAACGGTAATGCAAAGTCTTAGTCGTCGTGATGTTTGTTGACATAGGGGGTAAACATTGCTGTTAGTGTACGGTTGAAACGTTCAGTAAGCCCATTTGTTTGTGGGTGGTAGGCAGTTGTGAAGATTTTCTTTGTATCAATAATGTCACATAACTGGGCCAAAAGTTGACTCTGGAAATTATTACCTTGGTTGGTAAGAATCTCCAAAGGACAACCATGGACAGTTATGACTTTTTCCAACACAGCATGCACTATTGTTTTGGTCTTTTGGTCTGGCAACGCAAAACACATGGCGTAGCGTGTTAGATATTCGGTAACAACCAATGGACCTAGGATATCCATAGCAATGCAATCAAAAATGTTACCTACAGTAATAGGCACCATTTCTGGTCGAGCCGCCTGGGTATCTGATTTGCGCTTTTGACATATGTCACAAGATTTTATGTATTTTTTTACATCGTCACTCATTTTTGGCCAGAAAAATTGTATCACAAGATTCGCTAATGTGTGGTGTGTACCAAGATGAGCAGATAGAATATTGTCATGGGCGGAACGTAATGCTTCTAGATGACGTTGTCCTTGAGGTAGGACGATTTGACCTATAAACTGTGGACTACAACGACGTTTTTGACCCAAGGAATGCATCAGAACACCATTACAGAGAAAATAACTTTTAGACCAACGCATGATTTTCTTTTGTTGAGCCTTTGCCTTTGGAAGTGTCTGATGAGCCAAATATTTATAGATATCTTGGGATTGAGGATCAGATTGCTGCTCCTTGATGAGTGATGAAGTGTCATTTTTGACAATATCATTAGCAAGGACAAAGGGAACTGGTTCAGAAGGTTTTGAGTCATTGTCAGGAACTCCAACAAGGATTGGATGACTTATATTTGGAGGATTCGACTACAGTAGGTCCTACTATGATGTCATTTACGCATATGGCTGGTTTGTTAGGTAAACATCCAGTACCTTTGTTCTGGAATAAGGATCTGAGCCAGCTTCTGCACCATCCGGAGGAAGTATCCATGATAATGCATCAGCATTACCGTTACTTTTACCAGTTTTATACTCACTTTTATCTAAGTTAAGTTCTGTGAGTTGATATGCCCAACGTTTTAACCTTTTGGAATTGCATTTAACCAAGGTAAAGATATACTTCAAAGGTGTGTGGACTGTTGTGATTGTGAACGAGTGTCCCCAAAGATAGGGTTTGAAATGCTTAACGGCCCACACAATGGCCAAAGCTTCACGTTCGATAGTGGCATAATTCCTCTTGGCAGAGCTAAAGTTGCGACTAGCGTACTCAATGGGACGTTCACCGTCTTTAAACACGTGCGAGAGCGAGAGTACTGCACCGATACCAGTAATGCAAAGAGGATGCAAAGAGAATTGTATCCCGATTTGGATCATCCTCTGGACGAATCAATATGTCATCAATCAATTCGGAATTTATAACGTTTGCTTCCATTATGCGCGTATTTTTGTGTAGAGTGATTGGTGACGTAGTAGGATTAAGCAATTGAATAAGAGCACAGCCATTACGATTTTTAGTGATAATTCTAGCGACTAGAAGACCATTCCTTAGAAAGGACGGTAAGGCAGAATCAATCAATAGATTGACGATTGACATTATCAGGCATAGGGGCATTAACTTGAGCCCATAATAGTTACTCATGTTGTGCAGGAATAACAGGTCTGTTAAGAGTGATAATAGAAATATTATTAATTGGATATATTAATGTCAGATCCATGGAGAGTTCAGCTACATTGGTAAGACTGATGACGTCTTTTTGAAAATCAAATGTGACACGGCCCATTTGACAAAAAACAGATGTTCCTAACAAAAGTGGGACAGGACTTACAGGTTGAATATAAATCGTTTCATGGAGGCGTATGCCACGAATTTGCAACTGAACTTTACCAGCGGCTACTAATTGAACAGGGCCTGACAGTGTTGTAGCAGTTGCGCTACACCGCAAAAACTGCACAGTAGAAGACAGCATAAGTGCTACACTTTCATCACAAATGGAAAGGCATGCTCGGTGTCAAATAAGGCCCTGATGTGGTGACCTTCAACACCGACTGTAGCTAGAAATTTATAATGCTTAGAAGTCCACAACAGTGAAGGTTGTGGATTCAAAATATAGACGGATGGATTGTTGTTATGAAAGAAAAGTGTTTATATTGTTTGAAAATGTATAAATGTGTTGTCTTGCTAAATGTACACAGAAAACGAGTAGGAGTAATGTGACACTTGCTGTTGCTAACCACATTTTAAGTTCGAAAAGTAAGTGATAGCAATATATAAACCGCCAACCGGAACTATTTAAACACTAAAAATTAATATTGGCAATAAAAGAACCAAAAAAGACTGCTTACACAATGGATGGGTTCTCCAATGCAAAGAAGTAATTCGTGGCACTATGATACAACTGTCAAAGTCCGATTGTGTTAGATCAACTACTGGTGGGTTTTGTACTTGTGGTGGACGATTATATGAATGTGGTGAAACCGGAGCTGATACAGTAACCCCCCCGGTTTTAAAAAGGAAGGTAACTGCTTCTCAGGCATATCCCATAAAGGTACCACATGTTTTTTTTGTTTTTTGAAGGTGACCCTTTGCTGTCCAAAGAATCCCTCCTAGCTTGGGGTGGGTGATGGTCCCTACAATGACGTGGCGCATTAGGCGGTTGATCAGCATCCTGATAGTATGAAGCTGGTAAAGGTTGTGGAACCGTCACTGGTATTTCCGAGCTCACTACACGTTTCCTAGGTTTAAGAGTTTTGGCGTTTTCTAATTTCATTTTAGGTGTACAGTCATGATGATGTTGATGTGAATGAGGATGACGCTGACAGTCATCAAAGGTTACACTTTCACGCGGAGAACATGTTGTTCTTAACCCTGCCATACCACAAGGAGGTACCTGATAACTTAGTGCTCTTTGCTTAGACCATATGAATCATATATTTAGAAGCTGCATCTGCGTGACGCTGTTCCCGAGGCGTTGAACGACCCATCCTGGCTGACATACCACGTTGTGAGCGTGATACGCCAGTTGACCAAATTGCACTCCCACCAGGACTATGCCTCCACACAGGCGAATCTGGGTTCAGACTTTTATGTTTACGCCAATGAGAAGGACCAGTTAGAGTGTTTAGAGACTCACAACTGAGCTTCAGTACGATTTAACAATGTGTCAACATTAAAGGGTGCTTGTTGAGGGAAAAGATGTTGCAAAGTTTGTTGAAATGGCGTTAGTCTACATGGTTGCAAATGTGAAGGTCCAGCGACCTGTTCCAGGGTATCATAAACAGAAGATGTTTGTGATAACAGACTACCGAATGATGTGGTAACTGGCGGATGGTCAACTCCATGAGGGCTAGAAGGAAGAGGCAGCCCAGGCTGATTTGAGGAGAGTGGAGTCAGGTGTAACATTGGTGCGGAGGGTGCCACTAAAAATGGTTGAGTTAGCCTTGGTTGTGCGCTCAGCTGTTGAGGTACTCAGAGAGTTGGAGGCGCGGGAGATTTTTTTTTTGGGGGGGGGGTTCCCCCAATATATGCGCAAACCGCGACAGGGTGGAAACAGTGGTTTGTGAAATGGGTTTTTGAGATACGGATATTGTACTTGGTGTACGACCAGTATTAGTTGTTAGATTAAATTGGTTTGGTGACCCATTTAAGTGATGCGGAAAGACAATTGGTAACCGCTGCCCTGTAGGATACTGAAATTGCACCTCAAGCTCCCGCGAGTGCTTGATAGTTGACAAAACTCTACGGTATTGTTGTGCATGCCTAAAGAAGCGGCTTCATGCCAAACTTGCTGATCATAATTGCCAAAAATAATATTAATTGTATTTAAGCTAATACCATTGTATTGTTGTTCATGTGCTCCGGCTCTTTGAGCACACAGAGGCAATATAGGAAACCGACAAGTTTTCTGCATCTTTTGTTCCATCCATGTTCTACCTGCAGGATTAAGGGGAATTTCTGGATTCACAGTCAAATTATGTGGTTCCTGTGGACCTGCTATCAAGTGAGAAACGTGTTGAGTATAAGTATTTGTTAATTGTTTTTCTTTTTCTAATTTTTGACAGAATAATTCAGCTTTGCATTGTCTTCATAGAAAATTTTTTTTCATGGTTCATTTTTTCCTGTGCAATTTCTGGCTTTTGCCTTTCAAAGATTTTTTCTATCTGATATTCCCATTCAGCGATTGCTTGTTCCTTTCTAGTCCAAGTATTTTTAATTAGCCGTGTGGTTTTTTGATCTATGTAGTAAACCATATAGGGATCATTGTCAGGTGCAGCGATCCGACTACAATGGGTAGTACAGCAGTAAGAACAGAGGGGGCATAGTTTTTAATAAGGACGACGTTTCGGTGGGTGGTAGTGTGGATTTTGATCTCTATGAATTTCGTCGCTAATGGAGATATGACTCTCTGTCGGGTCTCGGGTCCATTGTCTCCATTCCTGATCTGTTCTGTTTGGAAAAACAACACATCTGAGGTTCTAAACGTGGTCTAGGTACGAACATTTCTCCAGAAACTTGTCGTCATTTCATGCCTGGACCATTTCACTACATACATTGTGTAGGTGTTCGAATTACTAGAGGTCGGACAATACCACATACATGTACAGAAACAACAACCAAATAAGGACCGTCACAATTACGGCAAGTTTCAGAAGTGAAATGGAATAGACAATGTCTGAACCTACGCCCAACTAATTGCATATGTTGACCCCCGTCTTCATAGAAAAATATTGCACTGTGGCGATTGTCAAATTGTGGTGCGTTAACTTGTCTTAGGCTTGGATTAGGAGCAGGGGGTAAAGGAGGTAACAACTCCTGGACTTCATCTTCAGTATGCCCCAAATTCCTCAAGCAATTTCGTTCTCCCCAACGCTTGCATCGAGCTTTGTCTTGATGGATATTTAGTCTAGGACAACTAGGTTGATTGACATGAGCTTCCGGAAGCGGTTCCAGACTTGCAGGGCGGGTTGCTAATGAATTACCGCGAGCATGATTCCATGCCCATGTGACTAGATCACGTTCATGTTGTTCCCAGCAGAATCTTTTATACTGGTGCTTACATCGTTTATATGCCAAACGTCTCTTTATGGATTCAGTTGGTGGTTCTAAAAGATCGCTACATCCTGTAGACAACTTGTCTTAACTACAATCAACCTCCCAAGGTAGAGAGGGTCTATGGTGCGGATGCGCTCATATTGGGTGAATAGTTCCGCATATACATTCATTTGGTTCTACGGATGAACCACTTCATATACTCTGTTTTCTGTCGGACGATGTCCAAGCAGGATCGGAAAAATCAAGACTGATAGGATGATGAGTCTCATGTACAACCGTATGTATCTCTTCAAGTGGATGGCCAAAGTCTATACTGTCTTCCTCTGCTGACGGTGGCAACTGCTTAGGTTGCCGATTTACATCATAGATATTAAATTCTGGTTCAATATTGGCGTTCTGGGGATTTGGGGTGGCGCCTTGAGGAACTGTGGAAGGAGTGGCCTCCTCATGAGAGGGGGAGTAGGGCATAGAAGGATTAACAACGACCTCATCCTCCCAGATTAGGATGCTGTCACTGGAAGACAAAACCGCCACCAAGGGCATCTCTTCTCCCCAGGTTGATGACCCAGCTTGGTCCATGCCCTGTGGAGGTTCGTCTCCTCAATACCCTGTGTTTCAAAAATTGCGCCCAATAAATTATTTATGAAATCAATGTCCAGTTCCATGTTCTGGTCTGTGGGTGTATATAATTGTAAACACGCGTTGATAGATTCAATAGAGCCCACAGATATGCAAGAATTACTAATTGATGCAATGTCAGCAGCCGAAAGACTTTCTTGCAGCTCAATCGAGACCCTAGACAATATAGTATTCATTAGGAGCGTAGTTTGATCAACAAAATTTAGCATGTTATTGTCAAGAGGTTCGCTAATTTGTACAGCAGATGAACTTACCAAAAGAGAACTATTTTGAGATATGTCAGGTAAGATTGGTTTCGCCTGCGCCATTAAGGTGGGAGGGGTGGGGAGGGGAAAATTTTTTGTTCCCCTTGGCCCCACCCCCCCACAACCCCTATCGACTCCTAACTGCCTACAATATCCTCAGAGGTACTGTCTTCTTGTCTACCTCCTCGTCTTTTGCCAGCGGTTGAGGTCATTTTTCAAGGCTTCAATATGTACGGGTAAGTGGCTATTGTATCTAAATAATTACAAGCGAATTGGATTGGTTCATTTGTGCAGCTGAGTCCCACGATGTTTGGTGAATTCGGCGGATTCCCTCTTTGGACGTTACCGGTTGGGGCCTCTCCCCCCAACAGAGAAAAACCATATCCGTCCTTCTCCTCCTGAAAAAAAGCCGGTCCAACCGGCCCGACCGCAGGTGGAATCCAAGGTTCTACTGTTTGCTTTTTTTGATCACACATGAAAAATTGATTATTGGATCTTTTAGGTGGTTCCATCTGAAAATTTGGCACAGCCTCAGCTGGAGCTTTGGGGTGGATAGGGGTGGACAAATGACCTCGAGTGCCACTACTCATCCCCGCTACTTCCTGCTGATTTTGCTTGACTTTTTGGAGTCGTTTTTGGCTTTCTGAAAATAAGGACATTGCATTCCCAACCAATTGTGTTAAATTGGTTATTTGCTGCTCAAGATTCGTAAGTTTAGGTTCAGATTGAAAGTTCCCCCGTGACCGAGAAAGTCTCACTCCCCCCCTAAGCGGAAGGAGGTTGGCTACATGTGGAATCCTCAGAAGATTCTGTACTCAATAATTGTTCATTAGGAACAGTCCTACAATTTTTAGTAGTTCTAGTAATTTTATTTGACCCTTCATTTTCTCCGAGCGCACCGGTCGCAGAGAAGAAATCGCCTTCTTCTTTTTCTAAATTAAGGTTTCCCCTTGATTACCGAATATTTTTACTCCCCAAGATCTTCCCGCGAGTCAGATTGCCCCACTCTACCAGCTACCCCAGCGCCCAACCGACCTTTCTTGATGGTAGTTTCCCGAGTTTGTTGACGACACTTTGCTTGTTCTGCGGGCTCTTTGCCTTTATCCACCCAATGCTGCTTTTCTCGTTCAGTAGCTAGTCGTTTTGTTTAACTTACGTTGAGCCTTATTTGACAATATGTTTCTGACAGGATCAAGATCGGTTGAACGCCAAGATAATTGGTCCTCCCTCTCAATAGTTTTAGCGCTAGTATGGTATGCAGTGTTGCCGGAGAGACTCAACAGCATGACCCACGTCCTGACTGCGCTATAACTTGGAAAATCAAATATTGGTACATTTGCTGGTACACCTGAAACATTTTGATATGCATCCACCCTACCTGCTGACTTTTCAAACCTGGGATCACCCACTGAACCTCAGTTCAAGTTGAGACCTTGAGTTGAGTCCTTAGTTTGAGGTGGTGGTGTCCTTTGTATGCTCATTTTTAGAGGCTTTTAACCTAAATGTTTTATAATAACCAAAAAATTACGTTTGTAATCCTTGCCTCACATGAGGTTCTGGGTGCGCAAATATAGCACAATAATATCAATATATAATAATAAAAATCCTAGATGCCAGGATTACCTCAAAGTCAGCTTTTAAAAAACGATTTTTAGAAAATATAAAAACTGACAAGGATGAAAAGTACTGTGGGGGAAACCAAAAAAATCAAGCCACCACGGTGGTGACTAAGTAAATTACCAAGTATTTGGTTATTGGCTCCAGTATGTAACGGTACAACAAGGGACAAGCCGGTATTGTAGTCTTGCCGCTCGTTACACCTGGTACTTCTTTTCCTTGTCCTCACAAAAACAATGGTTTTTCATGATTATAAATAGCTCAGATAAAAATGAGAGAATAGCACATAAATTATGGTGTTTATTCAACCCTTATGCATAGCGGGATTATATGACACACCCTCTTGACCTTGGGGTCAAGTGGGGACATGGTGGGGAGAGGTATACGGTAATAGGATAGGGTACCGGAGAATCTTCTTCAGCAAATCAAATGCAGATCCTGAAACTAAATCACTGATAGAAGTTTTCTGCTGCCCGGATTAATTAACTCTGGCAAGTATTGACTTAATTTGAAACATTAATTTTACAAGTGCGAAAAAACAGGGTTAATTTTGAAGAGCCAATAAGGTTATTAGCTCGTACAAAAATTGCTACAAATGGGATTATGTAATGGTGACAATTCCCGATATGAGAACAAGTTTTTGTATGCACTCACAGTGAAACGTGACCATGTTGGGCACGCAGAAAAGAGAGAAGAATTAGAGCCAAAGTTTTCAGCTCTTTCAAATATTGGATGTGCTTAAAACTTTATTCAAGACGTCTTTGGGGATACGAAGTCGTTTGTAAAGCTGATTCCTAAAACTATTTAAGGTCGGAATAAAACCTTACCGTGTTGGGTACAAAGAAAATATAGGGCTGAAGGTGGTCAGCCCCAACAAAAAGTTATCTGGTATGAATATTTATGAATATGATTTGCCCACCAAGCACTTTTTAAGAACTGATTTGTCTGCACTAAGGCAATCTATAAAACTATGGAATGGGCTTCCAACCATTTTTTGTGAACAAACCAAATATTCCTTTTTTAAATCTATGCGGGACATTAATTTTTTAAATACATTTTTGGAAAACAACCGATTTTATAATGTGATATAATTATTTCTGTTTTATTTAATTGTAGAAAATAATATTATTAATTAATAGCTGTAATTAATGATTGTGATATTTACGTTTTTAATATTTTAATTTATTATTTTAAAATACAATATTTTGTGTTTTGCAAAATTGAATAGATTTTAGCTGCTTTTTTGTTATCTATTTCAAGGAGTCATGAATCCTTCTGAGGTTGGAAATGATTGAGTAGTATTAAAGAAATATTCAGTTTTGCTTATTGGGTCATACAACTTCAGTGCGGTGTAAACTTGCTTCTGTATGTTTCTGTCTTTGGACGAAATAAATAATAATAATAATAATAATTATAATAGAATTTTCCAAACCGGAATATCCGTGTACTCCCAGGAACATTGAATGTGTCTTTACGACCTTATAATTATGGTTTGAAACCTTACCGTGTTGGGTGTGACACAAAAGTGTTTAAGACTGAAGGATTCAGTCTTTACAAAAATTTATAGGAATGAAAAAGGAACATGGACTTTGTTTTTCTGTTGTTGATGGAGGTGTTAATGGATTAAGGAATGATTACACTTTGATGAAACATTAACACGTCCAGTGCAACAAAAGAGGTTAATTATTTTCGAGGAATTATTCAGCAAATTCCTCTTCAAAAAGTAACTACAAATTTGAAAAGCAGTTAGACTTCGGTAACTCAGATTTAGCTGGAGGTATTATGAATTACCTCTGGAACATTAAGAATATGAGTGAGAAACTGAAGTCCGAAATGAAGACTGTCTCTTCAGTCTCCCTCAAATATTCTGCAAAAATGAGTAAAAACTTGGATTTTTATGAATCTTAATTGAATGCTTAATCTTGTGAGTTGTTAAATTACTGTGGCGAAACCGAGATGCAACGGGTTTAAAATTTAGAGGTGAATGGTGAACTTAACTTCGCAGTTAAGCTCCACAAAAAGTTACATCAAGGTTTCAACTTTAAATGAAAGCGAAAACTGAACATTTAAAAGACAGTCAATAATTTCTACTCCTGAGATTATTCCTTCAACAAAACATTAAATATACTAGCGTGTTTCTACTCTTTTAATAGAAATTAGAGGTATTGGAATGGGGAGAACCACCGTAACAGACTGTGTTGTAAAGGATGATTTGTACTACGGTAATAGAGCGTGTATCTGTGTTAAAAGCAAGTGCTTACATAAAAAAAACCGATTATGCGAATGACTGCGCGGAGCGCTGAATAAATATACAAAGGTTTACACTAACGGGTTTTATTACTAAATTTTACGCTACAATAACAGACCGGTGAAAATGTTAGTACTTTTACATTAAACACAAAATAACAATTAAACAATGAATTTAAGGCTTTGGCCCAATTGGTGTGATTTAAGCGAATTTTGCTTACCCATTGAAAATTGGTCCGTAAAAGAACATAGTTACAAAATAGAACAATAATTAAATCTTTAAGTGACTAGTAAATAGAAGACTTAAGGAATTTAGCGGTTGCAATAACTGAATTTATTAAGAAATTTGCGGTTTTGAATGAAACAAACTTGAGTTTAACATGGTAGATCTGTGAGGAAGCGGTTTTTGACAACCACTTCCTGAAGGGTTACTAAGCCTACTAACTCATGAACGAATTACATCTTACATCTTAAATATGTAGTTTGACCTGCTGATTCAATTTTTGACATTTATTTTTCTGTAAAAAAATGTTATCGTCCACAATCATCAAATAACATCAATAAAATACATGTCAAAAATACAAAAACATTAATAAAGTTTATTACCAAAAATATTCTATTTTTTCATTTTCTATTTAGCGTATCTTAAATAATAAAACATTTTTTTAAATTAAAAAGCTAAAAATTAAAAAAAAAATTTTTTTCAGCGTTAAAAATTTGGTTGAGAGACAACTCGACCCCATGAATCCGAGCCCAACGTACTAACCACTCGGCTACTGGGTCAGCTGGGATTTTCAATTAAAAGCAACTTTTAAAGGAATGGTTCAAAATGTAGTTTCTCGGCGTCAATTAAAACAAAAATTAAACAAAAATAAAAAAAATTGATTCGTTATTTTTAAATGAAAGTTTGTAAATAGTTAGATATAGGCTTTTACCATTTTTTTGATTATAAACGATTAAAAAAAGACTTCAGGATTTTTTAATTTATATTTTTGTATAAATTTTTTTTTTTGCAATTTAAAAAAATCCTGAAGTCCTTTTGAACCCAGACCACCTCTAAAAGTTTCCCCATATTTTACTCTAATTTATTGTAAAATTTCGCCCAAAAATAACGAATCAATTTTTTTTAAAAGGCCTCCTTGTGATTTTTAGAGATAGAATCCATGGTCATCTTTTGTGAACAGGACAAACTTTTTGGTGATGTTTTTATAACCACTGGATAGCACAGAGTCATAACTTTTTATAGCACCCCACTCTTATGGGCGAAAAATTAATATTTATGATGATACTCTCTAAAAAGTGGCCCTAAAAAATTCGTTGAAAAAAAGTCGTAAATCACATTTTGATTAAATTAACGAAATAAGTAGGTTAGAAAAGTGTTGCTATAATCTTAGTTGATTGAACGAAAAAATTCGTAAAATTAACTTAGAAAAATCTCGTTGAAATTGATAATTGCTCTTTACATATTAAACATACAGTTTTGTCTCGTGCGGCGGTTTTTTATTTTATAATTGGGTTTACCACTAGTTTTGTTTGACTATTTATATAAATATATTCTACGAAAATAATCAAATCCTATGTGTAACTGAAGTCAAATTCTTTCAACCTTCAATTTTTTGTTTTATGTTTATTAATAACAAAAATAATTGTTTTAAAACAAAAAATAAGGTTCGGCCAATTTAATCCGACTCTTTTTAAAGTTTTAATATTTACGACGGGACGTTTCCTTTGATTTTGTTCTAAATATAGCAAATTTGTGAGGATATTTTGTTGGAAATATTGGAAATTCTTTGTTATTGTTAAAACAAAATTACTTTGCAAAGAAAAAACTCCAAAGGCGCTGATGATTTCTATGGAATTCAGATGGCAGAAATTGCTTGTGTGTGCACTGACTTTAAATCCTTAGTTTGAAGTGTGTAAAATTTTCTGCTAGGAATTTTAAGTTTTTGCAACACTTTATTTATTTTTTTAAAGTGTGAAATCTGCACTTTCGTTTACAAAACAAATTAAGGAAGGACAGACTAAGGTAAGAAATGTTTTGTCTTTTAATTAAAACAATCTTATATTTGAAAAGTAACCATAAATCACTTTTTTCTTCACCCTTAAAATGGTTAAATAAAAAAAATATGGAAAAATGATTGGCCGAAGAGGGACTTTTCTTCTCGCCATCGCGCTGAAACTAAAATAAAAGTAAAATTTGGAAGTTAAAACTATTGTTTTGAATTTTTAATTTATTATACTTGTTAAGTATTATAAATTCTTGTTTCATGTAAACCTATTCTATGCACCCTTTAACCGGAGTTTTATCGGAAAAATTTGATTGTAAGACGGGAGTTTCACTAATTTTTTATTAAGTCTTTAATAAATAAAAAAATCGTAAAAGTTACTAATTAAGTGAGCGGATCCTTTCCCGTTAAAAAATTCGTAGAAACTTACTAATTTCTACGTTATATTAACCAATCACTTTCAAGAGAGTGTGCGACTTGTAGTCCAAGTGGTCAAAACTGTGAATTTCTACCTTAAAAAATTTAGCGGTTGCGATAACTGAATTTATTAAGAAATTTGCGGTTTTGAATGAAACAGATTTGATTTTAACACGGTAGATCTGTGAGGAAGGGGTTTTTGACACCCACTTCCTGAAGAGTTACTAAAGTTAAATTCTACCAGGGTGAAAATAGATGAGTGGTAAAGTAACCACTTGTTCTTTGAGAAAATATCACCTGCAGAGAAACAAATTACGCAACTAAATAATAATTGGTTACATAACCGCTGAAAATTTTTTTTTATTTTTTCTCAATCGTGGGTTTATTGTTTATTTCTTCCTGGCGGAGAGCGGTTACGCTCTTAATTTCAGCCTGAGAGACTTTAGCTTTAAGCCTACTAACTCATGAACGAAATTAATTAAATTATAAAAATACTAGTACGATTTTCTTAAAAAGGTACCTATACCGGTTCACTTTTGCTTCGAGGCCGTTCCGCCATTAGAGTTTTGGTCCAAGGTCGCCAGTTCCTAACTCAGAGGAAATAATTCATTCAGCCATTGAGCTATTTCCACTCAATAAACACTTCCCTACCTAAGTTGGCCAAAACCAACTGCAGTGTGTCGGCGTCTCAATTAATATCATCGTAAAAAATATAGGTTGGATATAAAAATAACCTACTCTGGGTCTGTCGACGTGTTTTGGGTTCCAATCCCCACGGTAGAATTAAACGACTGTTCGGAAGTTATAAGCGCGTAAACAATAATAAGAAACCCACTGGGTCCACACACCGTGCGGAGCAATTAGACTGCTTGAAATGGTTAAATTTGAAACGCGCGCCGACCAGCGTGAACTACTGTAATTTGTATAATACAGAGTTATTGTAATTTGAATAAGAATGAAAGGCGAATGAAAAGCGGGCGGAATGACGACTTATGATTAGCGATATTTATGTATTTATTTTACTAACTTAAACTACCACACGCCCTCCGCCACAAATCACTTTGATTTCCACCAATTTTTTTTTTCGATTATAAATCTTCTTCTTTGTTTTTCTTTTCTACGCGTATGCGTTTACACTCTTAAAGAAGCTAACAATACCCAGCAACCCCAAGCTGTTCCCATTCTCTTTTATATTAGCGCTTGATCTTGATTGGTTATCTAAGAAAGCTAACCCGGAAAGAATTTGGGTGGTGTGATTCTCGTACCTCCAAAGGAATGCTATATTTTCTGCTAGCTTGACCACTGCACGTGTCAAGCACATGTTGCGATTTCTTGGAATTCATTTTATTTCTTAGAAACTATCATTCTGGCCGATTGATGACCTTTGGAGATACACCACCCACACGTTTTTAAAAAACCTTTGAAGAATTAAAGCTTGATCTTATCTGTTCAAACTTTCTTAAATTTGTTTTCTAAATTTAACTTTCTGACAATAAATAATAATTGGAATTTTTCTGTTAATTTATTTGTTAAGAATCTTACACCCTCCCACTTAATTTGTGCTTGCGCCCTCGCATGCCAAAAGCAAACTTTGAAGGAATCAAGTGATTTTTGTGTCAGTTTAAAAAATATTTAAGAGTCATGTTCTGTATACTTCAAGAATTTTTTGAAAGTATTTGACATGGAAAAATTGATGGTGGGCATTTGGGCTAAAATTGCTATATTTTGAAATTCAGGTGTCAGGTGTATTATTAAGCCCAGTTTTGGATCAATTTGAGCTTTTTAAAGGGGTGAGGGCAACTCCCTAAAGTTGGCCAAATGTCAAATAAATTTTCTCCAATTTTTTTAGAACAAAAAATAGCTTTTTTCAATCATTCATGAGAATATTTGGTATACATCATAAGTCGACTTTAGTAACTTATATAGATGCAAAATTGCCCAAAATTAAAAAATAATATTATTTTTTCGATTTTTTAAAGTTTTTAAGGTGAATTCACCAATTATTTTCAAAAAAAGGTAAAATTCAAATCTTATCTCTTGCCAAGAAATGCACATAAAACCACCTTAAAGTGTTAAGTTAAGGTGGTGTTTGGATGATTGGATTTGGATGGTGAAAGGACCCTTTTGATTAATTGTAAAAATGTTACCTTGTGCTTTGATATCTTGAAACAATTTTTCGTAGAAATACTTAACAAGCCAAAAATAAGGCTTTTTATATGGGATTTTTTTACTGAGCAAATTTTAGTGCAAAAATATATAAGAAACCAACATATTTTTATGTTCATTTTGAAACCATGATTTCAATTTTTATAAAGTCTTTGTCAAAATATTAGTTTTTTAGTGAAAAAAACCTGCGAATTTTACCTTCAAACGGACGGCAAATTTTTGGCAAAAGAAAAAATGATGAATTTAAGTCTCTTATGAAAATTTTTATTTAAATGGAAAAGTGTCAATTTTAAAATTTTAAAATGTTTATTTCGATAGAGTTTTCAACAAAAAAACGCAAAAAATATGATTTTATTAAATACCTGTACTGTTTACTGAACGGTTTTTCGCTTTCCATGTTTCACATACAATGGGGTAACAATCTCAGGGTTTTTTTGAAGAAAACACTAATATTTAAGGAAATCATTTGATAAAATCAAAATAAGTCAGGTTGTAAAAATAAAAGTTAACAACATGACGCCTGTTATAATTTTTTTATAACGCCTTTATATTTTCATAACAAAACTTTTTTCAGTGAAGAAGGCATTGTTCCAGGATAAAATGATTAAAAAAATTCCTATTTTTGCCTTTTTTAAATGGTCTAAAGGTAAAAAAACTGTTACAAGGTTTGGAACGCAGAATAAAGTTTGGTCAAAAAATAGTCGAACATACATTCTTTTTATAGAAAATATAGTTTTTTTAAATGAAAGTGCAAAACCAACAGATAAAGCCATGGGTAAAACATTATGCAATTTATCAAAAAATCTTTAAGTCCTGTATAAAGAGTGGCGTCCATATACGCCATTGAATAAAATGCCTTTTGAATAGTCTTTAAAATGACACATTTCTTTGAGTTATGTCATCATAATGACCTATTTTTCATTAATTCGCGTGAATTTAAATAGATTTATTTATTTACGTGAATTTAGATAAATTAAGTTGTTCCATATTAAATTAAAACAGGATCTTTATTATAACTGGCGTGAATTAACAGAAGAATATGACTTTAAAATAAAAATGTGATTTAAATAGACTTAAATAATGTTGTTTTAATCGCATATTCTAATAAAACTTCTTATTCAGGATTACATCTTTTGGTAAAGTATAATATATTTTTTTTAATTTTTATTGTCAAGCTCACAATTAAGCTAATTAGCCTGGGCTAACTGTGAGCTTGAGCTTGAGCCTAAGATTTATTGTGAGCTTGAGCTTGAGCTTAGTACTCAAAATTAAATATATGTGAGTACCAATTGGTATTGAGCATTTGTGAGCAGCTCAATGCATCCCTAGTGCTGACTAGGTGCTAAGTTAGCACGTTGTTTAAAACTCTTAAGACTGGTTCATACTTATGACAAAACGTTTTTTGGACAAAGTCCAAAAGACAATTTTAGAAAAGCCAAAACGTCCTTTGGACAAGCCAAAACGTCCTTCGGACTTTTTTTGTGGTCAAAGTATGAATGCTACTTAAAATTTCTCCTTTGGTCAAAATCCAAAGGACAAAATCCAAAGGGAAAAGTCCAAAGGACTAGAAAGTATGAACACGTTGTTCTTAGGATTTTTTCCTTTGAACTTTGTTCTTTGGACAAAGTCCAAAGAACGTTTTTACGCTGTATTTGTTCTTTGGACAAAATCCAAAGGTCTTTTGTCTTCTGGACTTTGTCCAAAGAACATTTTGTCTTAAGTATGATCCAGCTTTTAAAAATGTTTTAATTTTGGCGTTTTTTCTCAAGATATCTTATGGGACTCTGTTTTTTAATGGGATAAATTAATATTTACACAGTTTTATGCTTATTTGCTTTAAATAAAAGTTAATACAGCCTTAACCCCCCGTTATTAGTTTTTCTAACCCTTAACTAGAGTTTATTGTCTTATTAGCTTGTATTTATATCAAAAATATGCATAAAATTAATAAAATATGAATTTATGCCATGCATTCAAAAAGTTTATTAAAATTTCTTGAGAAAAAACCCAGAAATTAAAACATTACCAAGAGTTTTAAACAACGTGCTAATATAGCACCTAGTCAGCATACGTTCAGTGAACCCGCGCCAAAGGGTTAGCCCGGGCTCAAAATAGCCCATGAATAGCCCCGTTTCGTGAATTGCGGCCCTCGTGTCCAGTACCCTCGTGTCCTAGAATTTTAGTAACTGTACTTTAAACTGTAAATTTTTTAAAGTTTGAGATGCTTATGCGTTAAGTCTTAAGCTTATTATCATGGTGCGTTTTTCTAATGACTATTCTATTGTGCTTACAGTGTATTTTGTTTTTGTGAATATTTGATCATAAGGATATTGAACCTAAGGCGAAATATATAAAGCCAGGCACAATTAAATTCAAGTGTTTTGTCTAAATGTATTTACACCCTTTTGTTCATAATGTTGAAGAGCTAAAAAAATATAAAGCAGTTAATCTTTCTCACTTAGAACATTAAGAATGAACATGACAAGTTTAAGCATCTTTAAATAACTATGCTAATTTTTCATATTCAAACATTTTGTTCATGGCCACAATCGATGAAGTAAGTTCTTTCTTACTGCTTGCTTTAGAGTTAACTATCATATAAAACAAAGCCTGCAAGCAAGCAGAACAGGTAGAATTTTTGGACAACCATATGTACAAAGCGTGGTTTTGATTTTCTGGATATTAGAACTTGCTCAGTAGAAGAGACTTGTCAATTTAGATAGATTAAGGGCCATCTGACCCACCTGACCTTGGCGTTTGGTGCGAGCATTTTAGAAGCCTCCTGACTAGCACTCGTCAGTAAAAAATCAGGACAAGAGCAAACTACTAATTGCTGCTAATCTGAAAAGCATAACAAAACAATAGGCACCTTGCACTGGAACTCGGTTTATACATGAAGTATGCAATAAACATAGCGAGTCACCATAATGGATAATTACCGTATCTCCTACTTATCTTTTGTAGTATGCAGATCAACCGATTGAAATTGCGCGCGCTTTCGAGGGTTGATCTGCATACCACAAAAGATAAGTAGGAGATACGGTAATTAACCATTATGGTGACTCACTATGTTTATTGCATACTTTATGTATAAACTGAGTTTCAGGGCAAGATGCCTATATCAACAACATACATAAATGTAATAAAACACCTACCTGGTCTTGCGCCATAATATACAGTGTTTTTTATAACAGATACAAACACAACACAAAATAAAAACAATTGTGTAAAAATCGAGCAGTAATACAATACATGTAAAAATATGGTAGAAATTTCCTGTGTTTATATACTTTTAACGTCACCTATTTTTTTATATTAACTAAAGTTCAGTGCAGTTTGGTTGAATAATGTTTTTGCGTTTTTTTTTCAATTTTCTTAATTTATAACTTTGCTAGTTTTAGGGATATATCGTGGAGATAGTAATGTCAATGTGTTGTTTGGTGTGCGTAGTTATATCAGCAATCGTTATGACACAACAAAACAAAACGACTAGTGCCTATGAAAAATTTGGGACAATAACTGTATTTGTTTTTAACGTCTATTATTTGACTTTTTTCATTTTTTTTAAATTTAAACAATTTTTTCATTTAATATTATATTTTTGACCGAAAAATTTTTCTATTTCCAACAAAATGCAGTTTTCTCTGCTTTCTTTTAGGTTAACTGGTATAAATTTCGGCCTTTAGGTCTTAATTTCGGCCACCAGCTGTTATTTTTGCAATGCGCAAAATCATGAAATGAACTGCGAATGGCTTAATAGATTGTCATGTCATGTATCTAGCCATACGCAATTCATTTCATAATTTTGTGCATTGCAAAAATAGAATCTATGGCCGAAATAAAAGCGGGTCGAATTTAAGTAGAAAAAATGTATTAGTGACAAAATTATTTTCTAAACTACTTAAGTGTATTTGTGTGTGGTAAAATTAGAAACAAACTTTATAAACAGTTAGTTTTTGTTAAAAACTTTATTTTATAAAAACTAAAAAATGACATTTAATTTCAAAAAAACATAAAATTTTATTCAAATTAATGAATTAGGAAATTTCAAATACCGAAACACTAAACTTTTTAGATGCTGGCATGCATTTTTGTAACTATTTATTAGGGTTCGAAATTTTTATATTTAAATTGAAAATTAACAAAAAAAAAATCATTTTGTTGGTTTATAAGTTTTACCAAAACTGTGTAAATTAGATATTTGCTAAAATAAATCTACATTTCTCTATTATCATCTAAAAATGAGTTTACGAGTTTGTGCTTCCACACTTGGACTTTTTATTTAACTGAAATTTCAATATTTTTTAATTTTATTATATATGAGTTAAATTAAGTCTTATTTTTTGGTTTTTACAACTTAAAGTTGGATTTTTGAATTTAGAAAAATTTTTTTGCTTATCAAAAAAGTAATTTTTTTTATCAAATTAAAATAACATTCTTAAATAATTTTAGTGTTTGTACGACAAAAAAATGACATTGATCCATTACGCTGAATGTTAATAGTTATTTATACAAGCTGTCTTTTATTTTTAAGTTTATCAAACCAAACTTTTTTAAATGGTACTGTGAAGTCTCGATTTGATTGGTAAAGTTACAGTAGGCAGTGGAATAAGATTAAGCGACCAACCAAAACGAATTCACACAAATTTTTATGAAATCGATAATAAATAATTGTTATAAAACAGTAAAAAATAATTTTAATTTTATTAAATATCTCTTACGATTAATATATTAAACCATAATTTAACACTTTATTATTAGGTACAGAGAATACAATAAAAATATAAACGTACGGTTTAAACCAATAAACCGTAATACACTTTAATTTAAATATTTAAAGTTCAAATCAATGAATAGTAAGCCACTCTTTTTAAATATAAAAGTACAGAGAATACAATAAAACCTTTACGATTTATTTTAATAAACCGTAATAAACTCTGATTAGTATATTCACGATTCAAGTTAATGAATCGTAATTAGACTATGTTTAAAATATAGGTACGGATAATACAATTGAATCTTTTTACGATTTAATTTAATAAATTGTAATAAACTATTTTTTTTTGAATATTTGCGATTCAAAGTAAATGAATCGCAAGTTAATTCTTTCAAAATGTAAACGGTAGAGATAATACAATAACACGCTATAGCTTTGTTTCTGATTTTTACTAAAACCTGTCGCGATAACAAAAATACTTAAAAATTATTCTTTTCTTAAATTCCAAAAACAAAACTTCTAATATTATAAAATCTTAAGACCCTAAGGCCCGGTTCACACTGAGGTGGCAATGCCACCAGTGGGAACGCCACCGCCACCGGTTGGAATGCCACCGGTGGCATTGTCACCGCTAGGCTCACACGAGGGTGGCATTGCCACCGCTTGAGAGCATTTTATTCGCGTGTAAAGATAAGAAAATGTCGGTAACTTTTTTACTTTTTACTCTTTTTCACTCTTTTACTCTCTTTTTTAATACTCTTTTAACCCAAGGCCGCGCAATAAATTATATTAGAAATTGTGCAGCAGAAAAATTTGCAAATCTGTTATTAATGCATAAAAATTGCAAATGCATATTTAAGCACTCTTATGATTATGTACGTACGTGTGTTTATGTACGTGTTTTTAAAATTAGTAAAAACTAGTGGCAATGCCACCTAGCGGTGGCATTGGCACCGCGAGGTGGCATTGCCACCTCAGTGTGAACATGTCATATGTTTAACGTTGGACACAACAGCGGTGGCAATGCCACCGGTGGCGTTGCCACCTCAGTGTGAACCGGGCTTAATTCTCAATTTTTCAGTATCTTAAATTTCTTAATTAATTCTTTATTGCTCAACCTTAAATTTTCTCAAAATTAATTCAATTCAATTCAACGCGCTGAAAATAAAAAATAAAACCAACGAACGGAGGAAGTTCTGTTAGCTGCAGAATACCATGGGGTCATGCATTTAGTTTCGGCACTTTTTCAAGTTTTGATTACATATTTTATCATAACTTGGTCCCAAATTTGAATTGAGAAGTGATTGATAGCTCCTTAGAAACTAGATGAATGGGCGAAAAAAAAACAGTCATAATATCCATCATCTACCAATTTTTTTGTGGCTGTTGTAACTTCTTGAAGGAAAATGGGCAAAAGGTGCATTTAATTTCGGCACTTTCGAAAATGCATTTAATTTCGGCACTTTAATTTAGTTTTCAATTTTTCACTCAGATAAAAACAAATTAGAGTAAAAATAACCAATATGGCAGTAAATGTAGCAGTCAACTTTTAAATAAGCCATTAAACAATAATATTGACCTAAAAACAAGAAAGCTATAGCCTGAAGAAAAAAGTGCCGAAATTAAATGCACCAAACGAATTTTCCAAAGTGTCCATTTTCGATATCGTCCCTTATAAAACGAAATTTACGTAGATGTTAATTGTTATGCATATTAGTGTGTTCAGAATAAAAAATACACAACTTTGTAATATAAAACTTTTTGATCAAACAAGGCTGAAAAATGTTATGGCCAAAAAACGGTTTTAAAAATGTCCAAAAACTGCCGAAATTACATGCATTACCCTGTGTGAATATTTCAATCCAAGACAGTTTATATAACGTCCGAAGAATAATCAGTGGGTACAAAGCCAAGCCAAAACATAGAATGTTACCACAGATTTTACCTGGCTTTTTCCGAAATGCCACATAGGTTTGTGACAAAAAATAATCAGATAATTTTATATAAGCAATTTTTTGTATAGAATCGTTTGCAATTACACTATTTTTCGCCTACATAAAATTCTATTTAATTGACACGAAATGTTTTAAGATGTTTCAGAAAGTTACATAAACCCAAAGCCGACTCCGCAGAAAATACTTAGAAATTGAGAATTAAGGATTTAAGATTTTATAATATTAGAAATTTTGTTTTTTGGGATTTAAAAAAACAATAATTTTTAAATATGTTTGCTCTTAGGCTTGGATTAAGCTTAAGTAAACGTTTTAGGGTTTTGAATTTGAGTTCCAAGTTTTCATTGTACGGATCCAAGCGACCCTAAATTTTTAAAAATGACGTTAAAGTTTTGCATTTTTTGCTGTCATTGGAAAATGAAATAACAAACTAATATTAAATCTTTATGTTTAGGTCTGTGGGGCCTTTCAACAATTTTTATTTGCTGCTAGTGCCTTTTGGATGCATTTCTGTGTTCCCTTATCTGTTGATATGCACGATAGTCAAAGCTTTCCCTTTTAAGAAGAAATTCTTCAGTGTTAAAGACCCTTTTAAGTAGTCAGTTTGTAGTAAAAAAGACCTGGGTTCATAAATCTAATAATGATAATTTAAAATAAATTCGGCAAGTAAAGGATATTCTTATTGTGTGTTATATGACATAAATTATTCTATTAACAATATAGATTGTAAGCTAATTAATGCTCGATCTTTACCTAACAAAACAAATTCTTTGGCCACCTTGCTATCTAATGAGACATACGATATTATATTTGTTACAGAAACATTCCTTTCGTCAGAAATATCAAACTCTTTTTTAATCCAAAAATCAAACTACTAACTTTTTTGATTTGACAGAAACCGCAAGAGTGGTGGAGTGTGCGTTTTGTAAAACTTCACGTGAAATGCATATGTAATTATAAATGTGCCGGAATTTTTTAACACTATTGAAAAAGTTAGCATTGATATAGTTTTCAATTCAAATATTAAATATAGATTTGTTTGTACATATTTATAACGCTCCTGTAAATGCACTAAGTTTAATTGATACGCAAAAACTGAGTTCGTTTATAAATTACAGAATTAATGTTGAGAAATCATGTTTTATAGTCTACGATTTTAACTACTCCGCTATATGCTGGGGCACTCCTCAAAACCATGGTAACATGTGTTCTGGCCACTTTCTTGATACTTGTAGTCAAATTTGTCTATTTGAAATAGTTAAATAACCAACTCGGAAAAAATGTTTAGACTTAATACTTTGCTCCAATCCTAGTTTAATTGAATCACTTGCAGTCACAGAACCATTTGGTGTTTTTTGTGATCAGAATAATGTCGATTTTATACTTAATATTCCAAAAATATCTGCTTCTAAAAACCTAACAAACCGTTATCCGAACTTTAAAAATGCTGATTATAAAGCAATTAAAAGCATACCTTGCTAAAGTTAACTGGTTAGAACTTTAAAATTTATGTAAATTAACAGAAGGCAATTTTGATAGGAAGCATTTTTCCCAAATTATTTCTTACGTCGTTAATTTTTTTATTGAAACTTTCATTCTAAAATGCTTTAAACCAACTATCAAATAGCGTTTTCCTGCGTACATTAGAAAACTAGCAAATAAAAAACTAAAATTATACAAATTTTCTGAGCGAAATCTTGATAGAAAACGTGACTACAATATCGTTAAGCCTGAGTATTTAGCGGCAGTAATCTTTATTATAAAAAGAAAGAGCAACAAGTTGTAAATTAAAATTTTTTAAACGATCTTTATAAGTATATAATTTTAAAACTTAAAATTTAAACACCAGTTCCACTTTTGGTTAAAAAAAACACTAACTATTTATGCAATTGAGGATGATGAAAAGGCTGAATTGTTGAATAAATTTTTTGCTTCAGTTTTTACAATGGACAATATTATAATTCCGGACGTTAGAATTCAATGCGAATTAATAATAACATAGGACTTCATTTTGTTAAATTCTCATACAAAAAATTCGTTAAAGCTATATTACCATCAAAATTATCTCGTACTCCTGACAACTTTCTAGGACTTTTCTTGAAAACTCTAGACACTGAGGTTGCGTATCCGCTCTCGATTTTGTTCAAAATCAATTTAAAATCTGGTCTTCTTCCTGATTAGCTGTTAATGGCAATAGTAATACCCATTTTCAAAAAAGGTCTTCTTTAAAAGAAAATTATAGGCTAATTTCGCTTGCATCAAATTTATTTAAATTAGTGGAAAGAATAATTGTTGATGACTTAATCTTATACCTTCTCAAAAACAATTTGATAACATATGAACAATATGGGTTTTTTCAAAACGTCCCACATGCACCCAATTTTTGAAAATGCTTGAAGAATGGAATAAAAAAATTAATAACCACAGGAGAGTTGACTGCATGTATAATGAATTCGCGAACGCATTCCACACAGTTTGCCACGCAAAATTAATGGTCAAATTATGAGCTTATGGAATTAACTATGAGTTACTTAATTAGATATCTGCTTTTTTATCAAACCAAACACAACGTGTCTTAATAAACGCTTCCTGTACTCAGATCAAATAAAAGTAAAGTCTGGGGTGCCGCAAGGCTTTGTACTTGAGCCAATACTGTTTGTTATATATATAAATGATTTTCTCGATAGTCTTGAAGGTTCATGTGGGATCAAATTGTTTGCTGATGTTGGGAAGATATATGAATCACCTGCCAATAATAACACATTCAATTTAGAAAACAGTTTTGAAATTTTTTGCAAATGAGCAAAAAAGTGGCAGCTAAATGTGGCTGTCACTAAGTGCAATGTCTTGTCAGTTGGAAATTTATTTAATCCAGAAAAAACGTACTCATTGTCAGGAACAAATATTGAGCCTGTTAATCAAATACGAGATCTCGGTATATGCTTAATAAGTGGTTTAAAGTTTTCAAAACGCTGTGCTAATATTTCTAGTAAAGTTTATGGGCGTGCTTCATTAATACTACGTTGCTTTAAAAGTAATAAACTGTACTTTTTTAGTTTGTGCGTACAAAACTTACGTAAGACCCATTTTGGAATCGAATAGCCAAGTGTTTAACCCATTTTTAATTCAGGATATTAAATGAATAGAAAGAGTACAAAAGTATTTTACCCGAGTAGTCTTTCAAAATAGCAAACTACCCAAATCAGAATATTCAGTTAGGTTTAACATTTTATTTTTGGACACATTGGAACTTCGCAGAATTAAATTAGATCTGTGTATGGTTTACAATATTGTTAACGGCTATGTGGACCTATCTTTTAACGATTTTTTTACATATGATAATAAAATGTATAATACCCTAGACCACATATACAACATAAGATATAATGATAAATATAAACTGAATTCTCGTAAGCATACATTTTCCCAACGTGTTATTGGTGTTATTGAAATTCATTAAACAATGTGTAATCAATGTGTATTTAATCAACTGTATGTGCAAATTCATGTCATTTTTAAAATAATTGATGGCTTGAATTTTTGTTTGGGGGAATGGGTGCAAGCGTCCCTCCCCCTTTCGCGGTAAGGAAAAGAATAAAAATAACAAACAAAAACACAAAACACCCCCCCAACAAATTGTTTTTTATTTTGTTTGTTGTGCGGTCGGTCAAATTATATTAATTTATGATGCTAATTCATGTTTCCAATGGAATATAATTGTAATAAAAAATAAATTTTTTGAAGATATTTAAAATACCAGCAAATTGTATTTATAAATGCAAAATGTTTAAAATGTAAAAATATTAGATCAAAAATTATGAAAAGCGGTAAGTTTTTCCCTATATTATTAATAATTTTCTTATTATTCATACACAGATTAACTCATTTAAAACAAGTTTCAGTGTCGAAAAATTTTTTCAGTTTAGAAAAATATATGTTCATTATATCACCACACCACACACACCCCACTTTGAATTTAAAAAATGGTAAAAAAGTTCTAGATAATAGTTTTAGCCCATCAAATAATGTTTTTACTTTTTGGTTTCTGCTTTTGGCTGCAGATATTGAACCTAATCTTGGACCAGCAATTACACCAAAAATAGTAACAAATCAGGGAAAATTAACAAATAAGTGTGTTTTTTGTTCACAAAATGTTAATCTAAAACAAAATCCAATACAATGCTTGTGCTGCAAAAGATATGCACACTCAAAACATGTACCGCTATACCAAAATGAGAAAAGTGCTGTCCTTAGTGGGCATAAAATTTGGTGTTGCTGGGATTTTTCTTGGTTAGATTTTGCACCTTTTCAAAACTTATCAAATCTAAGTAACCCGTCTCAATCTAATTATAATTTAAAAGCTATTCAAAGTACAATGACAGTATTGGAGAGCACTTTTCAGTTTGTTTCTGCTCTTATAAAACAAAATAAGTTAGACGCTCCTTTAGCTAATTCACAAGATCTACATCTGTCACCAATAATCAGGGTACCAACAGTAGCGGGTCAAAATATGGTAAGTTCTAATCACAATTTTCACATACAAATATTTGGCCATGTGTTAATCTGACACTATAGACTGCTAATAACATTCAACAAACCTTCAATAACAGTATACCAGAAGGTATAAAATTTTATTCCGCCAATGTTAATTCTTTAAGTGGTAAGCTAAACGAAATAAAAGCTTTAATTGGGTCGTACGATATTGGTGTGTTGGCTCTACAGGAAACTAAAATAAACCCAAATGCAAATTCAAATATTTTTAACTTACCGGGTTTTAAACTTTTCAGGAGAGATCGGACGCTAAATGGAGGTGGAGTTTGTTTGTTTATTCGAAATGATTTGGACCCTCGTCCTATACAAATAAACAATTTGTCCCCCTACCTAGAATTAATTTCTGTTGCGTTTCGTTTAGGTGGACGGTGGTTTATTGCCGCTTCTGCATATCGACCACCGGGGCAGAGCGTGGCTCAAAAGCAAGAAGCTCTTGATACCCTGGCAGATTTTTTTGCTGAATGCGGGGATTTAGCTCAAAATATTGTTTTGGGCGCTGATTTAAATCTAAACTATTTTCATGAGCCAACATATGAGCCCTTGGGTGTAATATTACAGGAATTCAACATGCAACAATTAGTTAATTTTGCGACTCATTTTGTTGGTAATTCACAAACGTTAATAGATTATATCATTGTAGGAAGCCGAGACTTAATTTTAGGTGATGTTTGGGCTGGTTCCCCTTTGGACGGTCATCACTGCAGTCTTTTTATAACTCTAAACGGCCGAATGCACACACCTATTTCTAGAAAATGTAAAGTTTTTTGTTGGAAATACGCCGATTGGGCGTCGATTAACGTAAGTCTTTTTAATATTAATCTTGAGCAACTTGTTGAAGATGCGACAAACATCCAGGATGCGGTACTTTTGTGGAATTCTGAAATTTTAAAAATTTTTAAACGGTATATTCCAATAAAAATAATAAAAATTAAAAATAACACCTTTTGGCTAAACCATCATATTATAAAGTTAATACGCCAGAAAAACTCAGCCTACAAAAATTATCGTCAATATAACATGTTGCAACACTTTCAAAAATTTAAATTACTACAAAAACAATGTCGCCGCTTAATTGCCAAGGCTAAATGTGAAAGTATTAAAAAAAGTTTTGATAAAGTGTCAAATGTAGCGGAGTTTTGGAAAACTGTAAAACATATCAGAGGTTCTCCCAAGGAGCCGCTTCCGTCAATCTGTAAGGAAGACGGTTCCTATGTTGTAAGTAATGTGCAAAAAGCTGAAGAAATCTCAAAAGCTTTTTTTGGTTTTTGGAATCAAAATGACATAAATCCTCTTGCTTTTCCATTAGAGCCCACACCTGCTGAATATTTGTGCAATGAAGAGTTCGTTCTAATGCAACTGCAGAGGTTACGTCCAAATTCGGCACCTGGTCCGGACTTTCTACATCCAAAAATTTTAAAAAATTGTGCGCCATACTTAGTTAATTCATTAACTAAGCTAATAAATCGTTCGTTAGTAGAGTGTACCTTTCCCTCTGTATGGAAAGAAACAGTTATTACCCCAGTACCAAAAAAATCAGTAAATATAACGTTTAATGATTTTAGGCCAATATCAATTACCAGTGTGGTTTCTAAAATATGTGAGGCGCACATAATTGAATTATTAAAAAACTATTTAGATCCATTACTCTCAAACATTCAATTTGGTTTTAGAAAATTTCGAAGTACAGTTGACGCTTTAATTCATTTTGAAGAATACATTTGTAGCGGTTTTGAGTGGTGCCGACTTAATCGCAGCCCAACGAAAGTGGTCACTGTGTTTTTTGATATAAGTAAAGCCTTTGATTCGGTGCCACATCAGTGCCTGCTGAAATGTTTACAAGATGAATTTGGTGTAGACAACTGCCTGCTAAACTACATAAATTCCTATCTTTCAGGAAGATCATATAAAGTTAAAGTGGAAAACGTTTTATCAAGAGAGCGCCCTGTCTTAAGTGGCGTGCCTCAAGGGTCCAAACTAGGACCTTTGCTTTATATAGCGTACAGTAATCTTTTGGGATCTTTAACCCTGTCTTATAATTCAAAATTGATCATGTATGCTGATGACTTGTGTCTTATTAAGCCAATAGTAACTATAAATGACGAATTAAATCTTAATGAAGACATAGCAATAATAAACAGGTTTTTTGCAGAACGGTACCTTAGTGTGAGTACAACTAAAACAAAGTACATTGTCATTTCATTGGCTAATCAGCGGCCCAGTTTAAACATTGATCTAATGCTGGGTAACCAAATTATTGAAAGAGTGAATAACTATAAATATTTGGGTCTTACCGTTGATGATAAATTATCGTGGAGTAAGCACTCTGAAATTAAAAGTGCCCAGTTAAGAAAAGCCACTGGGACTTTAGCCAAAATTTTAGGTAAAAACGTAAGTTCTCGTGTATTAAGAGATATCTTTTTTAGCACTGTCTTCCCCTCACTGAGCTATGGTTTGGCTATCTATTACCCTTGTTTTCAAAAAGATCGTTACAAGCTGGACAGGGCACTACAATCAAGTTTAAGAATGATTTACAAAAAATACAATTTTTGTTTGGAGCAGTTACAAACTTTAAGTAAAATCCCATCTGTTGGCCATACAGCGGCTAGTTTTCGATCACGTCTTATGTACTGTTATCATCACTCAATTCGCATTCCTCCTGAAAATCATCTGTTAATGACTGCCAGCCAAGACGTGAGAAGGTCTGACAGACTTAGAAGCAATATTTATGAATATGATTTGCCAACCAAGCACTTTTTAAGAACTGATTTGTCTGCTCTAAGACAATCTATAAAACTATGGAATGGGCTTCCAGCCATTTTCTGTGAACAAACCAAAAATTCTTTTTTTAAATCTATGCGGGACATTAATTTTTTAAATACATTTTTGGAAAACAACCAATTTTATAATGTGTTATAGTTATTTGTTTTATTTGTTTGTAGTAATGAATGTTATTATTTAATAGCTGTAATTAATGATTGTGATATTTACGTTTTTAATATTTTAATTATTTTTTTTTAAAATATATTTTGTGTCTTTAGCAAAACTGAATAGGTTTTTGGCTGCTTTTCGTTACCAATTTCAGGGAGTCATGAATCCTTTTGAGGTTGGAAATGACTGAGTAGTATTAAAGATATATTCAGTTTTGCTTATTGGGTCATACACTACAGTGCGGTGTAAACTTGCTTCAGTATGTTCCTGTCTTATGACGAAATAAATAAATAATAATAATAATAATAATAAAATTAAAAAAACATCACAACACAAACCACAACACAAACAAAGAAGGCAACCAAGCCACAACCCCAAAAAAAGACGGAAACACCACCCCCCCCCCCCCCCCCCCCCCCAACACACCAAGCAAAAACAAAACAAAACCAAACAAACAACACAAAAAAAAACAAAACAACAAAGAAGCAAACCAAACAACAAAACAAAAAAAAAACACCGACCTAACTTTTGGGTGCGCACCTAAACTCAAATTTAGGTGTGCACCTAACTTGGGGCTGTTCCAAAAATCGATCTAAAGTTAGGTGGGCACCCAAACGGTCACCTAATTCTGGGATTTAGGTGAGCATATTAAAGTCAGCACCAGGTGTTTCCCAAGTTAGGTGCGCATTTAAGTTCGTATTTCGCACTGTTTTTACGCATTATTATTCCAGAATGGCGGTGATGCTTCCCATTTTAGATATTAAAATGATAAAAATACTATCAGAGTAATTCGTGAAAAAAAAATCGTACATCGTCATTTCATTGGCTAATCAGCGGCCCAGTTTAAACATTGATCTAATGCTGGGTAACCAAATTATTGAAAGAGTGAATAAGTATAAATATTAAGGTCTTATCGTTGATGATAACCTATCGTGGAGTAAGCACTCCGAAATTAAAAGTGCCCAGTTAAGAAAAGCCGCTGCGACGTTAGCCAAAATTTCAGGTAAAAACGTAAGTTCACGTGTATTAAGAGATATCTTTTTTAGCACTGTCTTCCCCTCACTGAGCTATGGTTTGGCTATCTATTACCCTTGTTTTCAAAAAGATCGTTACAAGCTGGACAGTGCACTACAATCAAGTTTAAGAAGTGCACCTAACTTGGGGCTGTTCCAAAAATCGATCTAAAGTTAGGTGGGCACCCAAAGTGTCACCTAATTCTGGGATTTAGGTGAGCATATTAAGGTCAGCACCGGGTGTTTCCCAATTCAGTTAGGTGCGCACCTAAGTTCGTATTTCGCACTGTTTTTACGCATTATTATTCCAGAATGGCGGTGATGCTTCCCATTTTAGATATTAAAATGATAAAAATACTATCAGAGTGATTCGTGAAAGAAAAAAATACTTAAAACTTTAATAGAAAAAAACAATTTTAAAGCCGTTTTCAATTACGAAAGTTAATTTTGTCTTATTGACTTTTTAAGCAATGATTTTGAAAATAAAATTAATGCAAGTTTTTAACTGAAATACAAATAATGACTGTTACTTAACTTTTTTTTGCAATAGGTGTTTTATTGAGCTTGTTTCTTACAGAAATTTGCACCTATCGATAAGTTCACAATAAAGAATTTTTCGCTCGTTTGACTTTTTTGACGTTTTTAAGCCAAAATAAAAATTCAACAAAAAATGCAGGTTATTAAAAACTTGTTTTTTTAAGGTTTTGACATAATTATTTAAAGTCTTGCTAATAACTATTAAAGTTTGCAAACGGGAAAAATTAAGTTATATGTATCAAGAACAATACCTAAAGATAAATTTGCAACCTTTAAAAATTTTTTATTTTTTAGTTTGGCAATAGTTATAGCCATTTTTTTCTGGTGGCCGAA
This sequence comes from Microlaimidae sp. YZB2_3, assembly GCA_030248175.1. Classification (NCBI taxonomy): domain Eukaryota; kingdom Metazoa; phylum Nematoda; class Chromadorea; order Desmodorida; family Microlaimidae; species Microlaimidae sp. YZB2_3. The sequence continues at coordinate 42,432 of JASAMX010014790.1, forward strand.
ATTAATGGCTCGAGCCTTAATTTCGGCCACTATAAAAAACTTTAAACCTCCACTGATCTTTAAGTGTAACAGAAATTTTAAAATTTTGCACTGGAATAACAAAAATAGCTATCGTTTGATTTTTAGACCAAATTTTGGGTCGATTGGAAAAACCAGAAAAAACTTATTCAAAAAAATAAAAAAGGCGACCTAAATTAAGTCAGTTAACGTAATGGTTTCTTTGAATATGGCGTTTCCACGAGTGCCTGGGAGCATTGGCGGTCCCCACTTCCCATATTTGTAACAAGCTCCCTTTAATGATGAATGAAAAATAAATAAAATATAAAAATATGTTGTTTAAAATCATAAACACGTTCGAAACAGTCACGCACTGAGCAAAAAAAAGTGCGAGAAAAATTTAAAAATTGTTTTTTTAAAACTATGAAAAATTTTTTATTTTTTTTATGGTTGATAAAAAGCTGCCAAAAAATACGTTTCTAGCCAAAAGTCCAAGGTTTCAATGTGAAAGTCTAGGCGCCATTAGCGTCGATTTAGCATAATAAAACCCATCCTTTCAAAATATTATGGACATACATCGTGAAAAAAACAATACCAATAATACCGGTTTCCTTTGGGACCAAATCAGGCGAGGATATATATGGATAATATTCGAATATATCCGACTATCAGGATATATCCGAATCCGAGAGCCGTCGCATGCGCGGCCGCATTCATGACACAAAAGGAGCTCCCTTTTTTTAGCGATACTGGAAAAAAGTTGACAAAAAATTTTTTGTTTGCGGTCTTATAACTTTTGAACGCGCCAGGATCAATATGCAAATATCTCGCGTTAAGGTCCTTGTACTTTTGGCTACATCCTGAAAAAAAAATTTTTTCAAAAATTGTGGGGGGTTAGCCCCAAAATTGCCAAAATTTACGGTCGATTTTTTTCGGCCAAATTCCCAACTTTTTACCATATGGGGCTTTACGTCTGATAATTTTTTGGCAGATTGCCCATACTTTTTTGAGCTCGAAAGTATATGATTTGTTAGGGGTAACCTACCTGGGTCGGGTACCCCGAGAGGTTAAAGGGGGTCAATTTCACGATTTTTGCTAAAAATCTTTGTATGGGAAACACCTTATGCATATTTTGGCATCATGCTCAAAAACTGTTAGAGCCACAGGCCTGAGACCGGGGGGAATTTATGCGGAAATTTAAGTCCGATATTTTGGTGATAGTCTCTAAAAAATCTTGATGCCTTAAGGCACTGCAATGGCTGACCCCTAAAAAAACTTTTGACACAGCCCCTTTTGACCCAGAAATAGATATTGCGAGCGATCCACATGAACTACCTGAGGGCCCCACTAACACCGCTCCTAGCTCCTAGAGTGTGACGACGGTAATGCTGGTGGGAAATGTTCAAAAGGAGATGAAGTAGAAGAACCCAAGGGTGATGATCCGTATGCAAACCCCCTAACGGGTTGACTCGGAAACAGTGGAAGAAAAAGTTGCGGTTACAGTTTTTTAATCAGTAGCAAAAAAATCTAAATGGAAGAAAGTTCCGCCTGAGCAACTGTCGTTGCCTGCTTCAAGCGCCAGTTCCGACGCGGAAACTGAGAAAAGCGGCAACTGAAACGTAATTAACCAATTGTAATCGTCAACCTCTTGTTTTATAAAGTTTCGGTTTTTATTGGTAAACTCCAGCATGGAAAGACCCTGAACCCTCTAAAAAGTTTAAAAATGTAAAAATTTTCGCAATGTCTCTTTGAACCCAGGAAGTACCTGGAACAAATAGGGAAGGTAACTACTAAAAGAATTGACAAAACGAAAAATGTAAGTAAATTTTTATTTGTAATAGTGTTAAAAAGATGAAACCGCGATAGTTGTGGTATCGGAAACTGATCATTTCTTAAAAATGATACACGATGTCGGGTATATAGGCAGCCGCGGTACCGGAAACTGGCCATTTATTAAAAATGGTACACAAAAAAGAGTAAATAAAAGGAGTAAAATTATAAAATAAAGGTAAAGTAAAAAGCTGCCTAAGCACGTCGCAGTTTTCCACTTAAAACAGTGTGAAATCTGGAGTGCTAAGTAAATTAGGTTACCAACCCATATCATCCGGGCAAAAATAAGTTAAATGCTGTAAAATAGTAATGTAAAATTAAAAGGGGGATGCCTAACCGAACGTTTGCAATAATTAAATAATGATAATAATAATAATTAAATAAATAATAATTAAATAATAATGCAATAACTAA
>JASAMX010014791.1:2500-10434 GCA_030248175.1 Microlaimidae sp. YZB2_3
TAAAAAAGAACATTTTTTAGCTGCAATATTTGGCAATTTTGTAATAGCATTTTATTTTTGAAAATAATGTTTTTTCTAACAAAATAACCTGGAAATTCAAAAAAAAAAAAAATTTTAAAGCTTATTTTTTGGAAAAGTTTTTTTAATTAAAGGTTTGCTGCTGCCAGCATACGGGCTTGGGATGCTTCCAAATTTAAAATTCGTCATTTTTGACAACTTATTGTAAGCTTAATATTAGTTTTTTTACACAAACAATATATCAAAATTCGTCATATATGATAAATTTTACATTTTTGATGGTTTTGAAAAGAAATTTTGAAAAAAAATTTTAGCATTCGTGTTTGTCCCCCCCCTAGCCCCCGGGGGGTCAACCCACCAAAAAAATTTTTAGGTCAAAGGTAAGGAATAAAAATTGGCGGACATTTAATATATAACAATATGATCAATATCTTACACATTTCGAGCAGAAAGCAAAACAATAAAAATAATTCAGACAGTGTATTAAGGTGGTAAAAATTTGCGAAAAATCGCGAAAACCGCGCGAATTCAACGCATTATAAAAAATAATTAAGCGAGCCGATTTCGCTTAAACTTTCAGAAAAAACTTACAAAAGTATATTTTAACAGCATACCAAGCGGTGTTTCTTATCTCAAACTAATAAAAAAGTTTTTTTTGGAACCAGGTTTTTTTACCGCATCGTCTGTAGTGATGACATCATCGAAAAACATTTTTTCCTAACATTTTCAAAAGATAGCCAAGAGTTTGAGCTATGCTCCCATATATGTCCCGCACTTATTCTAACCTCCGTTATGGATATATAACATTTCAAAGTTCGAGTTTTGTTGCAAGTCCACATCATTTTTGTATAGACTGTAGTTCAGAATAAGAGTCTTTTATTGTACAAGAGAGGGTACAAAAAGAAAAAAATAAAATTTTTAAAAATCATACTTTTCTTAATTTCTTAAGTTTAAACCTACTTTCAATTAAAATTGCTACACGATGATATGTTTCACTATGTTGAAGTGTTTTAATATATCAATTTGTTCTAAATAAATTTTGGCTTCTAACTATTGTGATTAAACGTCACAATAGTTGGAAATCATCACTAAAATAATATTTTCGTGAATAATGTTTTTAAATTAGCAGAAATAGAGTTGAAATTTGTGCTTTAAAACTAATTTCAAATCTAAATAGGTTTTTTAATGTCCTGGTTGAAAAACTACTGAAAATTTAAAAATTGATTTTAAAAAGTCCATTCCAATTTTTTAAATAGAAGCATTTTTTGTACTTAAAACATTAAAAAACTGGAAACCAAGCGCGCCAGCAACGCCGTACTTACGAAGCGGCAAAAAACTAAAAATCTTCAAAAAATGCTTTTGTTTTTGTATTATTAAGAAGTATTGAAGAAATTTTGAATAGAAGGGGTCGAGATTTTGAACCAATAAATATTTGAATTATTTTAAACCGTAAAGTGTACTAGTCGCTCCATGTTTCTCAATTTTCCCCCTACATATGATTGGCGCTACTAGTCATTGCAATCTCTTCCTACACTAAAAAACCCTTATTCAGAATTATAGTCTATAGCACAAAAAGCGTTTTTTTCTATTTTCTATACAAAAGAAAACATGTCGCCGTTTGGCTTATTTAGCGTTTTATTTATTAATTCCTTTTTGGTTTTTGTAAAATCAGCCAATATAAAAGGCGCGGATTTGTAATTCTTATTTAGTTAATTAACTCTTCTTTTTATATCCGGTCGCCTTCTCCAGCACTGCAGTAGCTAACCCACCAACATCAGAAACTCGCCCTACACTTGGTGTGTAGAGGTTCCTGCTTTTGTGGGAAATTTAGTTTCTAACTCTTAAATCAAAAATCCCGCGCTCACTTCGCAGTGACGCGGAGAGGTTACTGTAACTTTGGTTACTGTAATCTTTAGCACAGACATTTCGGTGACAAACATATACTCTCCAAACACCAATCTAGTTCATTTTTAAAAAGGTTAAACAGATGTGCAGTTTATGTTCTTTACTATCATTTTAGAGGCCATTTTTTAATTAAACTTGGTAAACCTGATAAACTAACTTTAAAAAATATTTTTTAGAAATAAAACAATAAAAAACAAGCTATTTTTTCCTGAAATATGTTAAAACAAAAATATATATAAAATCTGTTTAATCATTTTTACTCTCTACTTTTTTGTTTTGTTAAAATTTCTTTTTTTATTGAGAGTAAAAGCAAACATAACATTTTGGTTTCTTAGATACAAACACTCTAAATGAATTTAACGAGATTTTTATAGATTCAACCAACAGCGCGGTGCCGTGATAGTAAAAAAAACACACGTAGCAGACAACTCCATATGCACTGGTAACTTGCGATAATCCAAACGGTTGTGGTAAAAATCAAAAATCAAAAAATCTAGCGTGGACTACAATGTTTGATACTCAAAGCTTATTTCAACCCTCCAGTCGTAATTCTTCTCGATCGTCTATTATATCTGATATTTTGCATGAATTCCAATCACCGACGACCCGAAGATTTTCCAGAGCCATATCCAAATCTTTCACAAATCTACTGCAAGTCCCTGCGGCCGACAACGAGCCGCGGAGGAAGTAAGTGTTTATAAAAAAAATTCAGCAAGACCATGTATAGTTGAACACTGTCCTAAAAGGCTATAAAGATATTTATTGGTTTGGGAGAAACAATTGGATAACAAAGGTTAAAATAGAAGACGAAAGAGGGTTAAATTGCAGTGCCACAGCATAAAGCTGCATTCGACAAATCGATAGAAATAAGGTGGACGTTTGCCTAAAAAACAGAGACAAATCTACTATTAGGACACCTATGTTACGTCCCAGATAAATTTTACATATGTTTGTAGTGAACGTCCAACTTAAAGGTAAAACTAGGCAAAAGTGTTACGTTTAATCAAAATCCGATAATTGTAGTCAGATAACATTTAGTAGCAAAGCAGGTCCAGGTGTAACTCTTAATAAATTGAAACTAAGCACACTTTGTTAAAACACGGTAAGACATTTTGGACTTTTTTATACCAATGCTATTTTTGGAACTACAAAACCTGTATTCTTTTAATTTAGAAGTAATAAATTCGGTAGACCCCCAGAAACATACCCACAATTAAACAAACAAAATCAAGTATATTTGATAAAATAATTTTATATAAATTAGTTTGAATAACCCTCTAGTATATACAACAAGAAACTGAGCTGTTTCACCTTATATATATACAAAAATATATACTTTAGGTCCTATGCTGACGTGGATCGTTTTAAGCCTGGCAGACGAAGCGAAGAAAAACGAAAAAAGTACCTGGAAAAATATTCCCAAAAACCAATAGTGGTTCCTGTTTTTTATCCTGAGCCGCCAAAAGAACCTATTGATGAGGTAAACTTTGGAAATTTACTGTGTTTTAAATGTGCTGTTGTAGTTAAATAAGTGTTTTATTATTAATAAATACATTGCTTTAATCAAATTTAAATTTTTTTTTTAAATGTAATCTTACTTACTGCTTAGAAATATGGTACGGATTCAAACTTTTTTTCTGATTTTACTGACTTTTTGTGAAAACATTGCCCAGCCTCCAATAGCCTACAATTTTTTTCTCAAAATATCCTTACAAAATAGCGTTTTTAAGTGATTTTGTACTGAAACATTACTCAATGGTTATGAACTTTAAGTTACAAAAAAATGCATTTAAAAAAAACGGTCACTTTACTATCTTTTGATATCTTGTTTGTTAATAAAAACTCTAAAAGGTCAGGAGAAAAAAAAGTAAATTTGCAGAAAGCGCGGAAAATAATAAAATTATTAGTTTAATATATAAAAAAATTAAAACATACATCTTCTGTAAAAAAAACTAAATAATTTCTATGTTTATTTAAAACAAGGGAAAAAATTAACCGATGGTCAAACACAATAAAATGTAAATGAAGTCAACAAAGCTACTGATTCGACCACGCGCGCTTCTCCACACATTACCCAAAAAAGTTGTGTTAAATTTTCATAACCAATTTCTCATAAAAGAGTATTAAGGCTGGTTCATACTTATGTAAAAACGTCCTTTGGACAAAGTCCAAAGGACAAACACAGCGTATAAACGTATGTACAAACGTCCTTTGGACTTTGTCCAAAGGACGTTTTTACATAAGTATGAGCCAGCCCTTAGAGCTGGTTCCATCCGGAGTGGCAGTTGATAGTGATAGTGAACGCGTGCGTGTACATCAATTCACCATCATCGCTGCGGTGTGAACGGTGTGCGCTGTGGGTCACCTATCAGCTGCCATTCCGGTGTAAATCAGCCTTTAATTCTTCATGCCTTGAGAAATGCGTTTGCAAACTAAAATTTGTTTCAGAAACTTGATTTTAATCATAAAAACCTAAAAACAAATGTTATGTTTGTATTCTAAGGTCTAAGGAAAGCTTTGTAATCAAGCAAAATTTTATCATGATAAATTTTATTTGTGTGTTCTAAAAATTAAATATAAGAAATATTTTAAACGCATTATAATCATGTAGAATGACACTAATTAATTAGAAATAATGTTTTGGGGATTTTAGAATATATTGAATTTGTTCATTGGATTTTTGTACGGAAAGTGCTACTCGCTCGCAAGCCATAAAAGTTGAAGTTTGCCGCTACAATCAATTACTTGAGCTCGGGTTTTTGGCCAAAATGTAGCGCTTTTTTGTACGGAAAACGTATGATTCGACAAATATTGCACCACTTTTACCAATCAAGGCATTATAAAAAATCACTGTTTTTTGTGCCTCATTTGTGGAGAGACCTTTCATGTATAGAATCACAGGAAAAAAAATCTTATTTTGAAGGGTTATATTTTGTGAACCGTTAAATATATTTTAAAGAAAATAATTTTGTGAGCTTGGGGCAGAAGTAAGGTTTTTAGAAAAAAATCATCAAAATCTAACCCCAAAAGTTTCCCTCTGTACTGCGTCTGTAAGATCTTTCCCGACCTTTTGTAAAGTCTAGTTTTCTTAAAGGTGCGGTGCGGAGTCAAACTTTTTGCCTTCGATTTTGATAATTTATTGTGAAACCATTACCCCTGCTCCAATAGTCCACAAAAATTCTTTTAACAAAATATCTCCAGTGGTTTAGGAGTTATGACCACCCAAAAATGGCGTTTTTTGACAATTCTGTACGTGACAAATTGTTCAATGGGTATAACGATTTACGTTACAAATTGTACATTCAACAAAAGCAGCTACTTTCTACTTTAATTTGATACTTTGATCGTTAATATTGGTGCAATATTTGTCGAAATATTGCGTCTTCCGTACAAAAAACCCGCAACTTGTTCGTTAAAAACACCAAACGACGGTAGTTTGAAAACTTTCTTTCCTTCACTTCGTATTTTTAGCAAAAAAATCGAGGGTTTTTTGTGAGAAAAACGCAATATCTCGACAAATACTGCACTAATCTTAACGATAAAAGTATTAAATTAAAATAAAAAGTATCCGCTTTTTTTAAGTACATCATTTTTAACTAAAATTGTTATACTCAGTGAGCAATCTTTCACGTACAGAATTGTCAAAAAACGCCATTTTCGGGGGCCATAACTGCTGAACCACTGGAGATATTTTGTTGAAAAAATTTTTGTGCGCTATTGGGGGCAAGAGTAAGGTTTTCACAAAAAAAATTTTAAAATCGAAGACAAAAAGTTTGACTCTGCACCGCACCTTTAAGTATAAAAAAATCGCATTTTTCCAAATACGACTCTTGCGAAATATAGCACCAGAAGTTATAATATTTAACATGGACATCAATAATGCAAAGCGACCACGATTTATAACACAATGCTAATTTGATTGAATAATAATTAATGTTAAACATTGAATTACAAAAAATTTTAAATCTCATAAATATATCTATGGAACAGCGTTTAGTAATGAGTACAGTAAAAAGTAGCGCTTTTTCAAGTAAATAAAGATAGTTTGTTGAATGTATTATATTTTTGGAGTATTTTATAAAAATTTTCTTAAAAATGGGACTTATATTTTTTGCCAGAAAAAAGAGCAATACGTAACTGAATGAAGAACCACACATAATACAGGACATGATTGATTTTGTAAATTTCCAGTCTCAGCGTGTAATCCATTAATCCGCAACACGTTGCGCCATCACTCGTTGACATATATTAACCAGACCTGTGCACGTTCTGAAAATGCCCCCCGTTTTATTAGAGGAATTGCCCCCCCCCGTTTATCGCCCCCCCCCGCCAAAAATTGTAAAAAGTACCCTAAAAATATGACGCCATTTTTCACCTATGATGACGCCATCATCGCGAATTTTTTGCAGTTTTTAGCCTATTTCAATGACTCAAAACCATTTTAGACCTATTTCTACCTTATTTCCGCTTTTTTTGTACATTTTACAAGTGATAGGAATTTCCCTTATTATTGTGGGGAATTTAAGCGGCATGTGGTATGTGCTAATAATTTTTATTTATAAATTTATTGTGTTGAGACTCTAGAACAACGTAAAAGACGTAATTTTCCATAAAAATAAATTAAATATTAAGAGCGAATTCATAGTAATGCAGTTGCAGTAACCAATAGCAGTTTGATCAAAAGATTTGTATCGTTAAATAAAATGTTCATAAACTCTGATTGTTCTCTGCTTGAAGCTAAAATTGTGCTTCCATTAATAAAAAAAACAAAAATGTGGAGGAAACGTAAAAAACCCTAAAAACCATAAAAATCACAGGTGGGCGGGGGGTTGGGGGGTTATACCCCCCAAAATTTCGGATTTTGCTGACCACCCCCCCCCCCTAAATTTGGGGTACCCGGGGACACGCTCCCCCCAAATTCGCCTCCCGGGGAAAAATTTTTAAGCGGTATAAAAGGACTAAAAAAATTTTTCACGCTTCGCGCGGGGAGTTTATTGCCTTGTTTATGTCATATACTTCATTATTTTCCTTATATTCAATAAAAATAAGTCTATAAAACAAAGAAAAATTTTTTCACAAACAATTTGATACCTTAAAATTTTCGATTTCCAAAACATTACAGCTGAAAAATGAGTACATTTTATTTAATTACAGCTGAACAATGCAAAGTACCAGAAAATGTTTTTAAAATTACTTCTAACCTTTAAATTTTTAATACCACTATATAACAAATCAAGGGGGGGTCCAGCGTGGTCATATTCCTATCAGATTAAAAAACAAAGTAACACAAATTCGGAAGTGGAGACCAATTAAAACATGAAGAATGGGATGGGTCTAGCGTGGTCATACCAAGATTACAAAACAAAGTAATACAAATTTGCAAGTGGAGACTATATAATTAATACGACGCTGAGCGAAGCGCGAGAAAATTTTTTAAAAATGGTCGTTCTAAGACCCCTAAATTTTAAATTTTGGGAGAGAAAAAATTTTTTATTTAATATTAATACAGAAACTTTCCTGATGCCTTCCAAAAGCATATTAATAGGCAAAAAAAGAAAAATTTCACCCTACGCGTTTAGGTAGTTTAAATTGACAATTTATCTTAGTTTTTAGATTACAAATCGATTATCCCCATTCAGTAGTTAAGATATACAATTTAATAAAACTACTACTATAAACACTATTATACTTTTTAATTAACGTTTTAAACACATGTTTTAAATGTGTAGGTATAAAAAACCTTAAATTTTGTAATAAGTATCATCTGGAATTAAAATTTCTAGTGTATTTTAGCGCCTTAAATTAAAAAATTTCTTCCCTGGGGACATTTTGCCCCCCGGAGCCCCCTGACAAAGGGCTCCGCCCCTTGACCCCGCTGGGGGGCTCTCGCCCCCCCAGACCTCCCATTTCCGGGGGGCTGCCGCCCCCCAGACACCCCTTCAGGGTTAGTATTGCCCCCCTAGCTTCCCCGACCGTCTCCTCACCAGCAATACGTAACTGAAGTTGAAGCA
>JASAMX010014793.1:0-26205 GCA_030248175.1 Microlaimidae sp. YZB2_3
CGGTCTGGAAATGCCCCCCCGTTGTATTGGAGGATTTCCCCCCCCCTTTTTATTGCCCGCCCCCGCCAAAAAATGAAAAGTACCCTAAAAATATGACGCCATTTTTGACCTATGATGACGCCATCATCGCGAATTTTTTGCAGTTTTTAGCCTATTTCAATGTATTTTAAGCCATTTTAGACCTATTTTTACGTTATTTCCGCTTTTTTTGTCCCTTTTTTCCCTTTTCCCTTCTTTTTTTCTCTTTTTTTCTCTTTTTTTCCTTCCCCCCCTGTTTGCCCCCCCCCCGTTTTATTGCCTCCCCCCGTTTCAAANAAGTTGCCCCCCGTGCCCCCCCATTTTGGAATTTTCCCCCCCTGTTTTAACCCCGGGGGGGGCGTGCACAGGTCTGGATCATGGCCGTAGCCAGGATTTCAATTGAGGAGGGGATTTTTCGGAAAGTGTTTAATACGTCCACAAGGGTGTCTGGAGGGCGGGAGCCTCCTGCGGGGTCAAGAGGCAAAGCCCCTTGTCAGGGGGTCTGGGGGCATTCTGCCCCACGGGGTGGGAAATTTTTTAATTTTAAGCTCTTAAAAGGCAATAGGAAACCTAAAAGTACAGAATTTTGATATATTTTTTCTTTTTTTAAATATATACAACAATAAAAGTTATAATTAATTAGTTTTAAGGTATTATTATATGCCATTTTAATTAAAAAAGAACAAACGTTTTTTTTTTAATAAAAAAATCTTTTTTCAATTTTGGTTAGGTTTTTATAGTAAATGCTGCAGTTATTAATATGCACTGCACTAATGTTGTGAATTATAAATAATTTCATTTTTGTGAATAAGAGGTTTTATGATCCTAAATCACTGTTATTTTAGATAGCTTTAATACATTGCAGAGTGATTATGAAAAAATTTTTTTCATTTTTTAAAAAAGAAACCAAAAACCCTTACAAAAATTTTTGCCTTCCCAGAATTTGAGGGGGGATTAATCTCCCCAATCCCCCCCTGGCTACGGACTTACTGATAACGAAAATAATTTATTCTTCAAAGTTTAAACTGAGGTTATTAACTCTTTCCGGCCAAATCCAAAATTTGGTTGCTGCTAAAAGCTTGGTATTGGGAGTATTAAAGGCAAATACACGTTTGGAAAAGGAAATGCATTTTTCTTCTATTGCTTATTTTGAATAACTATTTGACAAAATCGCCACTTTTAGCTAAAAATAAACGCGTGCTTTTTATTGTATTTGTATTAGCTTTTGTAAGGGTCATAACCGAAACTAATTGGGTATGACCGATTTTATTTTCACTGTTTTTAAAAAAATAGTATAAACTCGAGTAATTGTGTGTATATTTTACTTTTAGTTGCAAATGACGAAAACGACAATAATGAAGTGAGAAAACGATTCGCCGGGCAAGATATGTGTAAGTTTTATTATTATTATTATGATTATTATGATTTTTATTATTATTATTATTATTTTTATTTTTATTTATATACTTATTTATTTAGTAGTCCAAAGACAGGAACATGCATAAGCAAAAGTCCACTCCCTTTGTGGTAATGTTTCAGAAATATGACGCCCTATAAATACGAGTTCTAATCTAACACTGTGGAGCGATGGTGTAACGCAGCACGTCAGTCAATGAGGTACTGAGGCTGAAGATCACAGGTTCAACTCCTGTATTGCTCATTTTTCAGCCAAAAAGCTGAAAATAGCTAATTGTTTCGCAATCTTTCTGTCAAAAACATGATTTATTCGGCTTCATATTTCTGGACACAGAAGTTTACACCGCACTGCAATTCCATGCATCCAATATGCAAAACTGAATATGTTTTTTTAATACTGCTGAATATGTTTTTTAATACTACTCTAATAAAAGTTTTTTCCTAGTTTTTGTTAGGTGCTATTTTATCCAGTATATAAAATATGGTTCGGAAGAAAATAATATTTTATGATGCAAAATATGCTATAAAAATATAATTTATGCAAAATATTTTAGGAATAAATCTCTTTGTTGAGCATTGATTTAGGGTAGTGCATTTAATTTCGGCACTTTTTTGTTTTTCCGATGTAACTTTTTACTGTATAGCCCAATTTTCATGTTTGATAGCTCATTTTGAAGCTTTCACGATACTGCGTTGCGTCACAAAAGTTTCACTGTACGAAAGTACTTTTTTTACTTAATTAAATCAGTTTTTAAAAAAATGAAAAATTGCCGAAATTAAATATGTGCATTTAATTTCGGCACTTTACAAACAATCGATTGTTTCTCAGTGAAAAAATCATCATTTTCAAAAATTTAAAAGCCCATCATTATTTCCAGACAGTTTTCTTTAATTTAAGCTTCTACTTGTTGTTCAACGTGTAACTGGCAAAAAGTTACAGCTAAAAGGCCAAATGGTATCAAAATGAGCAAAATTTGGGAAAAAAGTGCATTTAATTTCGGCACTTTTTTAAAGGACCCTCTTAATCGAGTTTAAGTGCAGTGCTATGACCCCTACACATTTCAACGTTGTCTTTTAACTATTTACAAATACAATTTAACATCCGACCACTTAATTCAATCCGTTTTTACCTACAGCATATGAGTGCCGAAATTACACTATTTTATTTTATAACGATTGCTCACCACAGACGCAGCGTAGAACCACGGGGACTAAAAATTCGGAAAATAGACTAAATTTTACCAGGACAGTTTAATTTTTAAACCAATTTATTGCGTAATCATGAAATGCCCATGTTCTAAAAACGAGTAACAAATTTATTTTTTATAAATCACATAATTTCACATGAAAATATCACAACATAACAAATAAAAAGCTAACGACAATCATCTACATATAATTAGCTCTCATTTGAGCTATCAAACGTCGTATTCCGTCCAGGATTACCAAAGATACAGTCTAAAATCAAAAATCCTCAATTGGGAAAAGTGCCGAAATTAAATACACTACCCTATCGGTATTTCAAAAGACTTTAGTTTTTTTTTAAATGCTTTTGTGTGTTATTAATTTGATTTTCAGGTTTTGCTTAGGCTTAGAAAAAATAAACTTTTCCTTGTTATGACTTTAAAAGTGTTTCTTAAGATATTCTTCCCGAAGATATTATGCAGAATTTATTTTTTTTCTACGTCAGTCAAATCAACATAATCTGTACAAAATAAAACAATCGTTATCAATCATTAGTGCAGTTCGGTGTTTAAAATGTCATTATTCAAAAGCAAATGAACAAAATGTTTATATTTCATGTTTTTAAAGCTAAAAACATTGGAAAAACAGTGTATAGAGTTTTAGATACGTTTATTTGCTTTTTTGACCCATTAATAAAATTGCAACCCTTAAAATTTCAAAAGGGGCGTTTTTTTGTCTAAAAAGTTTTGTTTTTCTTGTTTTTTTGTGTTTTTTCTCAAAATTTTTGCTCAAAAGTGCAGTTTTCTAAAATTAATGACTTATTTTTAACCAGTGAATTAAATTTTTAAATCTTCGTTGCGTTCGTAGCTTTTCAGAAACATATTAGTTTTTTTACTTTTTTTGATTTGATAAACATTCGTCGGGATATTCTAAAATCGCCAAATATCTGAAGTGCAACGCATTTTTATGCATAAAAATTTTCATAAAATAATTTGCATTTGACTAAAAGTAGGCAGGTAGGAGGCAGCTTAAACTACCTCTGAAGAAGATAAAATTGAAATGAAGGCAGATCGGAGGCAGCAAAATTTACGATGCAGGCAAATAGGAGGAAGATAAAACCAAAGGTGGATAATCTAATAAAGGTATATATCACAGGTTCTTAGAGCAGCACGCCAAACGAACGGGCCGCCGGCGGCCGCCGCCAGGACCCGCGACGGCCCGCCCACCGCGCCCCAAACCTGTTTTCTCAAATAAGGCACACTGTCTTTATCGGGTTATGGTGTAAGGGTGTTCTTGTCTTTTTAACTAATTTTTTTTTGGCAAACTCTGATTCACTCGACAGCTTTTTTTAAACTTATGCTTGCTTATGTTGTTCCTAAGCCTAAGCGAAAGCTAAAAAACAACCTAAACCTTTTCCGCGCAGCTGTTTGATAAAGTTTAGGTTGTTTTTTAGGCTTTGCTTAGGCTAAGGAACTTGTTGGTTTAAGCTTAAAAAAGCTGTCGAGTGAATCAGAGTTTGCAGTGTTTTTTTAGATAGTGTCATTTTTGGTGCATAATAATTTTTTTTGTTTTTTTTTTAGAATCTTCAAATCTTCAACAATGTTTGTTTCATACAAAATGAAAATAATTTTTTTGAACTTTAAACTCTGGATGGTAAAACGGAAGATGTTTTGTCATGCCTCGTTTTAGCTTAGAATTATTATCCTTTCCTTCTGTGATAAACCTTGTTATATTTTTTATTGAAGTTTATTTTGTGTTATTATTTTATGTACATTGTATAAGTGTTTGACATGAAGTGATGAAACGAAACCTTTTTATCGGCTAGGTAGGATATTTATTTAGTACATTTTAATTTTATACACACGCAAGCACTGCTGTGGGTATAGCCTTCCGCATTATAGACATACTTCCGAAAAAAAAATAAATTGAGGTACCCCAAAAACACCACGTTTTTAGGGGTTTTATTCTGCGAAAGTTTTTTATAAAAAATTGTTTAATTATACGAATAAAACATAAACTGTTGAATTTTAATATTGATTTTTTATTTTAGATCATAATTAAAGATTTCTTATATTAAGTTCAAACCGTCCAAAATAAAAAAAGATCAAAAATTGCTTAGTAAGTGTTTTTACGAAAATTTGTTTCTTAATGCCGATAAAATTGCTTTCATAGGCTAGTTAAAGTTAATATTGTATTTAAAGCATCTAACTCGTATTTTAATGATATTATTATGATTATTGAATGTGATTTTAAAAACATTAGATAGGCGGTATTGTAATAGAGTCTGGGTGAATATTTGTACATGTAATATAGGCTAAAAATAGAGATATTTAATTTATTTATCTAATAGTGCGCAAGTTTTAAAAAAATATAGAAAATCACATACCGTATGCCCTTATTTGAACCTAAATAGATTTTTTCAATTATAGAATTTTATTAATATTTTCATCACAACATTTCGTATTATCGAAAACTGTTTTTAATTTTGTGATTTCAGTATAGTGCTTAAAAATTTTGACTTTCCTTCAACCAAGCAAATGAATTTTGTATATTTTTGCTGAAAGAATATAAAATATTATTCCTTAATGAAATTTTTGAGTGTTAGTTTTTTGGCTTCACAAAACTTTTAAAAACACTAAATCTCTACTCCTAACCTTGCTTGTTTCTTCATTGTAAAATGTTTAATAACAATTGCTTAAGTTTAGAGAAAGTAAAAAAATTATTATAATAATATAATATCGATGGACAATTTTTTAGGCATAAATAAATAATTAAGCTTTTATTCTACTGAAACTTTTAATAATATTAGTTCTGTGTTTTTAACTTCATTACTGAATAATTTCTTGTTGATCATTTTTAGTTTTTATCAATTTTTAGCACTAAAATTTTTCTAAAACAGCGAATCAACGAACTAAAACCAAAATTTAAACGTCAATATATTAAATAAATTTTAAAAAATTAAGAATACTTTAAAGTAAAAGCAGATGCGTAATTAAAATCTTAAACAAGACTTAAAATCGATTGATTAATTATCAAATATATTTAAAGCTGAAACAAGAATAGTAGGAATGTTCAGAAAAAAATCCAATAGTAGACAAAAATAAAAAAACCAAAACGAAGACAAGCTTAAAAAAACGCCCAAAACTATTTGACGGTGCGGGAACTATGAAAAAATGAATAAAAAATATTTATAAACATTTTATATTAGTACAAACTAGTGATGTTCCTTCCCTCGAAGATCATGCTCCGGAGCTCAGGCCATTTAAAACGGAGAGAGCTCCGGAGCTCCGCCCCTTAAATGAACCATTTGAAGCTTATTTAAACACTTAAAATTCATTTTAAACTACTCTATCTGTATTTGTCGGTCTTTTTTTTGCTTTCAATAATTTTTGGAAACTTTTAGTTTGCAAAAATTTTTTTACAAAAAAATCTATGCCATTACTTTTTAATTATGAAATTAGAAGAAAAATAGGGCGGAGCTTCGAGGGTTGCTCCCGAGCTCCTAAAAGCGGAGCTCCGCTCTGGAGAACATCACCGCTACAAACCCAAAATCTTAAATATTTTGACTTTATTGTGTTTTTAGTCGGTTACAGATGGTTAGGTTTTTTATTTTTTAAGTTTGTTCTTTGTTTGTTTTTGTATTTTGAGCTTTACATGTCATATATGATTTTAAATTTTTTATTCATGCCTCTTTTCTCAATTAATATTATATTGCGTTCTAATTAAATTATTATGTTCTATGTAATATTTTTGTCTGTCTATTTCAGTTGCTAGTATGTAATGAGCTCTCGCCGAAATAAGAGTACTGGTTTTTTCTCAAAAGCAAATTGTATTAAAATATTTTTTTTATTTTGGTAAACTTAGGTAAAATTAAATATGTTTAAAATTCTTTCTTTTTAAATTTTTTCGATTAAAATATTATTAATTTGTAATGAATTTCGCTTTTTACTTACATATTTGGTATAAATTCCACGAATTTGTACAAGGGCTTTTAGTGTTTACCTCGCACTTTTTCTTTGTATAAAATTCTTTTGCTCAAAAACTCCGTAAATATTAAATGTCCAGTGTGTAACAAACCGTACATCACGCGAAAGTTATACACATTCTATGGTAATAATTGTGGATGTTATTGCTTTGTAACAAAACCTTTTTATAAAGAGTTAAATTATATTTCTGTTGATTGATTTATTTGGTTATTGATTTATACCATTAATAGTAAAGTGCCTTTTTTGATTTGCAATTTTTTTGCGTTTTGTCAGTAGTATAAAATCAATTAAGCACGTGTTTTGAGGTGATTTATAACAGCAATGTATTTATTTTTACACGTTTTTATTGATTATGAGCATAAGTGGGCAGGGGGGTCATACCCCGCCTCAAAAATTCCGATAATAGCCGACACCCCCTCCAAAAAAAAAAAATTTGGGGGTTCCCAGTGCTAAAAACGCTAAAAATGGGGTATTTGAGGTATACCCCAAAAATTTTTTTAGGACACCCCCCCTCAAATTTCGGGGGTCGGTTCGGTATACCCCCCGAAATCCATGAGGCTGCCCGCCTATGCTTATGAGTGGTGATCCACATAGAGCATGTCAGTTAATAGTAAAACGATAGGTTTTATAAGTATATTTCTATTTCGACTATAGCATCACATCAATTGAGCTTTTTTCATAAAAGAAAAAAAGATACGTTATCAGGTTGGTTTGTTGTATCAGATACACTATTCTTTTTTCCGTTAGAAAGGGACCGATAATATCTTCATTTCACTTGGTAATGATTAGCTGAATAATGATTTATCATTTTTACATACACTTAGTATGTTGCTATATTTGGCAAATTATTATTTTGGAAAAACCACACGTACGAGAAACACAAAACCGTTGATGTGCACTGAAACTTTGGGAAAAAACCCTCCAATATCATGGTCCGACCACTGAAAACGGAACTCCCTCCGTTGAAGCTCCGCGTTTTAAATAAGCGATTTAAAGCTTTTTTGAACGTGAATTACGTTTTAAATTATTTTACGTGTATTTTCAGGACTAATTGTTTCTAATAAGTTTTAAAAAAATTAATTTTAAAATAAAATTTTTGATAAAATAATTTGTGTCATTACTCTGTAATCATTCATAAAATTGGTACAAAAATAAGACGGAAATTTAGAACTCTGGGTTGATTCAAAAAGTGGGACTCAGCTCCGGAAACCTCACTGGTATTAAACTGTTCGGAATTAAAGTAGGATATTAGCCACCCGGTCCAAATATCTGTTATTTGGAAACTATTTTACTACTTCACTACCAAACTGATTTTTTTTCAGTAAGAAATCACCCCTCTTTAATACAATTGAAATTTGATTTGTGAGTAAATGCATGCTGATAATTTTTTTTCATGACATTCACGCTTCAATTATTCATTAAATTAGTTTTCAAAATTAGCTCGGGGGATTGCCTCCGAAGCTCCTAATAGCGGAGCTTCGCTCCGAAGCTTCAAAGCTCATCATTAGTACCAGACCTGTGCACGGTCTGGAAATGCCCCCCCCCCCGTTTTATTAGAGGATTTGCCCCCCCCCCCCGTTTTATTGCCCCTCCCGCCAAAAAATGAAAAGTACCCTAAAATTATGACGTCATTTTTAACCTATGATGACGCCATCGCGAATTTTTTGCAGTGTTTAGCCTATTTCAATGTATTTTAAGCCTTTTTAGACCTATTTTTACCTTATTTTCGCTTTTTTGGTCCCTTTTTCCCTTTATTCTTCTTTTATTCTTTTTTCCCTTTTTTTCTCTTTTTTTTCTTTCCCCCCTGCTTGCGCCCCCCCCCGTTTTATTGCCCTCCGTTTCAAAAAAGTTGCCCCCCGTGCTCCCCCCGTTTTGGGATTGCCCCCTAATAAAACCCCGGGGGCAGTGCACAGGTCTGCCCTAAACTTCATTTGAGTTCAAATAATTTTAAGCTTTTGAAATTTGGAAAATTGGCATAGCCTAAAGTTAAATCTTACATAGTAATAGCAAAAATATATAATATACCGAAAAATGTGCAATTCCTATATAAAAAAGTACAGAAAAGGTGGCCTTTATAATGAGCCTCTCCATTTAAATGACACTCTCCACTATAATGGCATAGTAGTCATTTTAATTCGGCGAGTTAAAATGGAGAGGAAGCCATTATAATAGCCATTTATTCATTTAATTTCACTTTATATATACAAGTGTAATACTGTCCGGGCCGCACGAGTTTTACCGTGTTGGACAGTATTAAACCAACACGGGAAAGCTCGTGCGGCCCGGACAATATTACAATTGTAAGTATATATGAAGTGAAATTAAATCAATAAATGGCTATTATAGTTTCCTCCCATTTTAACTCGCCGAATTAAAACGGCTATTATTTTTTTTCTATTATAATGGAGAGTGCCATTTAAAAGCTATATATTTAATGGCTAGGAGAAAAGCGTGACGGAATTCTTTGCACTATGTATGCTGACAAGTCTGTCGCAGTTCTGCCGCTCCTAATGAAGATCATGGATCAGAACAATAATTGGACATTTGAGGAGTACAGCCAAGGAGAGAGCTAACAAGAAGACTTAACTGAAGCAACATTCTTGCCACAAGAGCAAACAGAAGAAGTGCCATTTTATTGGTGAGGATCATTATATTGGCATACTTTTACTTACTTTTTTTTATAGGAGTTGCACATTTTTCGGTATATTATATATTTTTAGTACTAGTTTTGAATCTGGAAATACTGCAATTAATATAAGATCATTTTAAAAAATCCAGTGGTTTCTTTGTATTAAATTAAAGCATTACAAAAAGTTTTTCTCCGATTAATAATATAAAAAATTTACATATGAAAAACTTTAGTTGCCGATATACGGATAAAATAGTTAACAATGGTCACACAAAAGATACAAAAATAATTGGATTTTCAGTTTTAGGGAATTTTCTTATAAAAATTTGTTTTATGAATGAATTTCGGATTCGTGGCGGAACCGGGACCCGATCGAAAAAATTTGCTACGTTAGCTAAGTCCATACATCAACTAACTTCTTCATTACTCTTATTGTATAATTATTATTTTTATTTTTAGCTCATAATGTAATCGGAGGCCAAATGGAAGACTATATTAATCATTAGTAAGTGTTTTTACCTGCGATAAAAAAATCATCACTGAAACAAGTTTTTCTTCTGTACCAATCGGAGTTTTAAAATCCCCCTCTTTTACTCAATCTGTACCTACCTACGCGCAGACCTGTGCACAGTCTGGAAATGCCACCTCCCCGCTTTATTGGAGGATTCCCTCCCCCGTTTTATTGCCCCCCCAGCCGTCAAAAAAATAAAAAAAGACCCCTAAAATTATGACACCCCATTTTTGACCTATGATGAAGCCATCATCGCGAATTTTCTGCAGTTTTTAGCCTTTTTCAATGTATTTTAAGCCAATTTAGACCTATTTTTACTTTATTTTCGCTTTTTTTGTCCCTTTTTTCCCTTTTCCTTTTTTTTCTCTTTTTTTCTCCTTTTTCTCTCTCTTTTTTTCTCTCCTGTTTGGCCCCCCCCGTTTCAAAAAAGTTGCCCCCCGTGCCCCCCCCCCGTTTTGGAATTACCCCCCAATAAAATTCCGGGGGGGGGCAGGGCACAGGTTTGTACAGGTACCTATGTCGTCGTTACTACAGCAAAATGAGTCGGTCATTTAAAGTTCACGTGACTGTGACTTGTTTTGTAACGTTATAGAAAGTGCTGTTTAAAATCTGAAGCGCCACAAAAGCTTAATTTTTTTACGATTTGTGACTTATTTTCTCGTAGTAACATCGATAATATGCTCGAAGCACCATAGGTGGGCAAATAGTTGTATAACTATAGGTGCCACCCATAGGTGTTTTTTGGGGGGGGACAGATAGGTCCACCCCCCCCCCTAGAGCCAAAATTTGGGACCCCCCCCCCCTAGAAAAAATCCAGGGACCCCCCTGCCCCCAAAGTTGAAAGAGCGGTCCGGCCTGATCTTCCCCCTGGGGAGGCCCTACTCATTCCATACGTGAGAACGGTCGGGGAAGCTAGGGGGTGGTTACCTGGGGTAAATCGAATTTTAAATTCTAGGAGGGGGTCCCAGGGGGGTCCGAACCCCCCCAGTTTTTAGAGGGGGTCGACCCGGGGTGCGAAATTTTGAAATCTAGAGGGGCGTCAGATGGATCGGGTGTCCAAAGAAAAACAGTTTTAAACCATAATAACTTTAATAATTGTTCTTTTTATAGGATAATTCTACATTTTATTGAATAAAAAGCGATATTCTGGTATAAAAAGGGTGTAAAAGCATGAATATGTGATGAAAATTCATGTTTTTGGAAGAAAATTTAGTATAAAAAAGTACCTAAAATTTTTCCGAGGGGGGAGGGGGGTCAGATTTCAAATTTTAGAGGGAGGTCAGGGGTAAAAAATTCGGAAATTTGGGCGGAGGGGGGCCCGCTAAATTTTCGTCAAGGGGGGTCCCAAAATTTCGAGACTGGGGGGGGGGTCGTGGACTCCACTCTGCCCCCCACCCCCAACTCACCAATGCTGCCCACCATATTGACCACCATGCGACATTTCGGCGCAACAGAGGCGTAAAAACATAAATATATGCGCTTATAATTTATGTTTTTCGGAAAACAAAGTTTAGTATAAAAAAAGTACCTAAAGTTTTCCCGAGAGATGAGGGGGGTCAGATTGCAAACTTTAGTGAAGGGGTCAGGGGTAAATTAAGTCGGAAGTTTGGGGGAGGGAGGCCCCTTAGTTTTTTGTCTGGGGGTCCCTAGGGAATTTCGAGGTGAGGGGGGGGGTTTATCTCACCCTGCCCCCCCCCCCCTTTCTCACCTATGCTTTTCCTCTGCCAATCCAAAAAAGTCGAGAGTTTGTCATTTTTTGTAAGCATATACAGATTGTGACAAGAAATACTCGTTTTTGAGTTTTATATAGTTACCCTCACCTCAGTTCCCTTTCTCTACTATTTCAAAATGTTTTTCTTTTTGCAGCCTTTCATGTTTATCTCCCCGGTATCATGCCTTCATAGGTGAGAACGCAGGGGGCAGGGTGGGGTCCACCCCCCTAGCCTTGAAATTTTGGGACCCCCGGAGGCGAAAATCTAGGGGAAGCCCCCCCCGGTCCCGCCACATGTCCGGATTTTTTGGCCTTGACCCGGCTCAGGATTTTGAAATCTGACCCCCCCCCCTCCCCCCGGGACAGTTTTAGGTACCTTTTGTGTACTAAGTGGTCTTCCAGGACGGCTGATTTGCGTCGCGTGTTCATGTTTTTGCACCCTCTTTATACATGAGTATGGCTTTGGATTCGACAACATGTAGTATTGTCCTATAAAAAGAACAATCATTAAAGTTATAATGGTTTAAAAAGCATTTTGTTTCGGAAATTGGAACCCACCTGACCCCTGCCTAGTGTTCGGATCCTGCTGCCTGGCTACTCTACAAGAAACCCTGGGTCCCCTTAGATTTGCTTTACAGTCTGACCGCACTTCACCCCCTCAGATCTCTTCAGGTCTGTGCACCCCGGGTCGACCCATCTAAAAAGCTAGTGGGGTCCGGACCCTCATGGGACCCCTCCTAAAATTCAAAATTCGATTTACCCCGGGTAACCACCCCCCTAGCTTCCCGGACCGGGCGTCCACCCGTAATGGGCTGGCACCATAGGGTGAGCAAGGGGGGAGCAGGGTGGGGTTCTCACTCCCCCCAGCTTCAGAAACTCAGGGTTTCTTGAGCACGGCACCCGAGGGGTCCCCCTCCCCCCAGATTTCCTAATTTTTTACCCCTGACCTCTTCGTCTAGATTCGGAAATCCTCACCCCCCTCCCCCCTCGGGAATTTTTCAGGGACCTTTTTTTATTTTCTACAAAAAGCGCGAATTTTCATCACATATTCATGCTTTTACACCCCTTTTATAAAATGAATATGGCTTCTTATTCACAAAATGTACATTATCTTTTAAAAAGAACAATTATTAAAGTTATTATGGTTTAAAACTGTTTTTCTTTGGACACCGTACCTCACCCACCCCCCTCCAGATTTTAAAAAATTTTGCACCTTGGGTTGACATCTTGAAAAGCTAAGCGGGGTCCGCACCACCCTGGGACCCTCCTCCTAGAATTCTCAAATTCATCTACCCCGCACCACCTTACAGTTCCTGACTGTTCTTACTGATGGGTGGTACCATAGGTGTTTTTTGTCGGGTCCGCTAGGGGGGGTTTACTGTAGAAGGCTAAAATTTTAGAGGGGGGGTTCAGAGGGGTCCAAATCCAATATGGCTTTTTAGGGGATCAACCCCTGGTGCGACATTTCAAATTTAGGGGGGGGTCAGGGAGTCGCAATTTTTTAACAAAAATTGTTCTAAACTGAATAAATTTCAGTGTTTTTAGGTCTAATATTGAATTTTATATACTAAAACAGCCTTTTTAGGCCTAAAAAGTGTATTTAATAACTGTTTTTGACTAAAAAACCGTGTTTTTGACAGTAAATAAAAAATTATATTTTTAAATTGGTCTTGGTAGGGGGGTCAGCCTTGCTAGGGGGGGAATGAGGCCGGACCGCTCTCGAGCTTTGGGAGGGAGGAGGGGCCCTGGATTTTTTCTAAGGGGCGGGGGGTCTAAATTTTGGCTCTGGGGGGGGGGGTGGACCTCTCTGTCCCCCCAAAAAAACACCTAAATTGGCTGCACCTATAGTTATACAACTATTTGCCCACCTATGGTGCTTCGAGCATATTATCGATGTTACTACGAGAAAATAAGTCACAAATCGTAAAAAAATTAAGCTTTTGTGGCGCTTCAGATTTTAAACAGCACTTTCTATAACGTTACAAAACAAGTCACAGTCACGTGAACTTTAAATGACCGACTCATTTTGCTGTAGTAACGACGACATAGGTACCTGTACAAACCTGTGCCTGCCCCTCCCCGGAATTTTATTCCCGGGTAATTCCTAAACGGGGGGGGGGGGGGGGGCAACTTTTTTGAAACGGGGGGGGCCAAACAGGAGAGAAAAAGAGAGAGAAAAAAGGAGAAAAAAGAAGAAAAAAAGAAGGGAAAGCGATAAAGGGACAAAAAAAGCGAAAAAAAAGAAGAAAAAATAGGTCTAAATTGGCTTAAAATACATTGAAATAGGCTACAAACTGCAAAAAATCGCGGATGATGGCGTCTTCATAGGTCAAAAATGGGGTGTCATAATTTTAGGGTACTTTTTTATTTTTTTGACGGCGGGGGGGATAAAACGGGGGAGGGAATCCTCCAATAAAGCGAGGGGACATTTCAGACCGTGCACAAGTCTGCGCGTAGGTAGGTAAGCATAATTGAAGTAAAAGAGGGGGATTTTAAAACTCCGATTGGTACAGAAGAAAAACTTGTTTTCATAATAATTTTTTTATTCCCTTAGGTAAAAACACTTACTAATGATTAATATAGTCTTCCATTTGGCCTCCGATTACATTATGAGCTAAAAATAAAAATAATAATTATACAATAGAGTAATGAAGAAGTTAGTTGATGTATGGACTTAGCTAACATAAAAATTTTTTAGATCGGGTCCCGGTTCCGCCACGAAATCAAAATTCGTTATAAAACAAATTTTTATCCAAATTTCCCTAAAACTGAAAATCCAAGTATTTTTTGTATCTTTTGTGTGAAACATGTTGCACAGCCTTCTGGTTTTTTAATTAAGAGAGGGGAGGTAGGTCAGATTCGGACAGATATTCTAGAGGGGGTCAAGGGGAAAATTTGGAAATTTGGGGGGGGGTGCCTAGATTTTCGTGTGAGGGGGGGGTCCCAAAATTTCGAGGCTGAGGGAGCGTGGACCCGCACCCTTCACCCCTACCCCCCCCCCCCCCTCTCTACCTACTCCATCCCTACTCATATTTAATGTTTCAATCTGGTCTCTTACTTCCCCAATTTTGTGTTACTTTGTTTTTTAATTCCTAATACTACTATGTTGTACCTCTCTTCAAAAGATTTTTATATAGTGGTATTGAAAATTTAAAGGTTAGAAGCAACTCTAAAAACATTTTTTGGCGTTTTCGCGTTGCCCAACTGTAATTCAATTGTACACATTTTTTAGTTGTAATGTTTTGTATACCGGAAATTTTAAGCTATCAAATTGTTCGGAAAAAAAATTTCTCCGTTTTGTAGACTTATTTTAATTGAATAATAGGGAAAAAATGGAGTATATGACATAAACAAGGTAATAAATATTTTGAAAATTTTTTTTTAGTCCTTTTCTAACGCTTAAAAATTTTTCTCCAGGAGGCGATAATTCGGGGGGGGTAGGTTTCGGGGAGAACCCAAATTTAGTGAGGGGGGGGGGGGGTGTCAGCAAAATTCGAAATTTCCGGCAGGCATGAGGACTGCCCCCCCCCAGGGCCCCCCCCTGCCCACCTACGTTTTATACCCCTTGGCTACACCCAAATTGTAAACCAAAGCACATAAGCAGCATCTCGACTTCATGTTTTTTAGGGTACCCACCTACCTATACCAAAAATTGAAGCCAAAAATGCTATAGGTGGCTCTAAAATTTAGGGAAGGGAAGGTACATAAATCAACCAATATGATTGTTTGTTTTGCTTTCTGTGTAGTACTTAGTATTACTTATAAAAAATATTGTACTAACTTTAAAATAACATTTGAATTAGGGAAGAGACATAGCGAGATACACGGTATGTATGCTATAGAAAGTGACTTTTTGGTTTTTATGGGTCTATTGGGGTATGAAAATTATTTTATAGTTTCGCGCCAAGCGATTAGCGAGGCGGTAAAAAATTTTGAATTTTTAGCCACTGAAAACCCCCACTTTTTACGATCTGGAGCAACGATTTTGACCCGGGCAGCTGCTCGCCCCCCCCGCCCCACCACTATCTTTATTTTTCCCCGTCCGACCGTTCCGGCCCCGGGGGGGGGGGTTTGTTGTTACGTTCCTGGCGAGACGCTACACCTTCAACGGGGCCGGACCGTGCACACGTCTGGTAATTCTGTCAACGTAAAAAAAGAGATTTCTCATCTACATATTAAATATGTGCAAGTTTTGGTGAAAACTGATGTAAATTAAAGTGAAATGTATGCAAATAAAAACAAATTATTAAAATCTCAAATAAAACATAAAAAAGCAAAATTATATACAGTTGGATGAACAAGTTTTCTGTACCTTTAACTTTAAAAAAAACATAATGCAAGAGCTTGTTTTAAACTGTATT
Organism: Microlaimidae sp. YZB2_3; assembly: GCA_030248175.1. NCBI lineage: Eukaryota > Metazoa > Nematoda > Chromadorea > Desmodorida > Microlaimidae > Microlaimidae sp. YZB2_3. The sequence goes on from JASAMX010014793.1 coordinate 15,818, forward strand.
TACAGTCTTAATGCATTGTGAAAATGCGTACCAGCTAGCAGAGTGCTCCATACCCAAGTTTCCTGCAAATTGAACATAATCTGAACTCTGCTCCTTCTTCTTCATCTTACAACTAAAAACATCAAGTGGATGTTGATTCATCAGTTCACAAGGACAGATATAACTACCAGATGACACCTGCCTCTTCAGAACATTGGAAGCTGGGAGTCCTGGTTGGATAACCCAGATAACGCGGAGGAGGAAGGAAGGTATGAATCCCTCTGGGTTTTTGGATGGAGTCAGGTTTCCATACACATAGGTGGGCATAGGTGGGCAGGGGAGTTATACCCCCCAAAATTTCGGATTTTGCTGACACCCCCCCCCCCCCTAAATTTGGGGTACCCGGGGACACCCCCCCCAAATTCGCCTCCCAGAAAAATTTTTTTAAGCGTTATTAAGGGACTAAAAGAAATTTTCCGCGCTTCGCGCTGAGAGTTTATTGCCTTGTTCTTGTTATTTCAGATACTTCATTATTTTCCTAATATTCAATAAAAATAAGTCTATAAAACAAAGAAGAAATTTTTTTAAAAAATGGTCGTTCTGGACCCGCCAATTTTTTATCCTTGGCGACCCAAAAGGAGGGTCTACCCCATACATGGGCAAGTTGGTCCGAAATGGGGGGGTTTAAAATCCAAATTAGGGGGAGGGGTTAAAATCCGAGAAACGCAAAATACCCATATCGTTTTTTTTTCTGGAGTGCACTTTACCCATATCGTTTTTCGATTTTGAAGGAAAAATAGGTAAAAAACGCTAATTTTAGATCAAAAAGCTTTTTTTATTGCATTTTTGAGCTTTTCATTGCTTGAAACATTCATTTTGACCTCAAAACTTAAGTTTGAAGGCAGTTAGAAGTCATTTTAAAGACATTTTTTTGTCTTTATTTTTCCGAAATGGGGGGGGGGAACCGTTTCTTCCCCCACTTCTGAGTGGGGGGTTAAACCCCCCTTCTCAAAATTTGGGGGGGGTTTAACCCCTCCCCAACCCACCCCCGTGCCCATGTATGGTCTACCCCCAAATTTTTCTCTTTGCCGACCTAAAAGGGAAGTCTAGACCATACATGGGCAAGTTGGTCCGGAGTGGGGGGGTTTAACCCCAAATTAGGGGGGGGGGTTAAAATCCGAGAAACGCAAAATACCCATATCGTTTTTTTTCTGGAGTGCATTTTACCCATATCGTTTTTCGATTTTAAAGGAAAAATAGGTTAAAAACACTAATTTTAGGTCAAAAACCCTTTTTATTGCATTTTTGAGCTTTTTATTGCTTAAAACATTCATTTTGACCTCAAAACTTAAGTTTGGAGGCAGTTAGAAGTCATTTTAAAGACATTTTTTTCATTTTTCCAAAATTGGGGGGGTTAACTTTTTCTCTTCCCCCCCCCCACTTCTGAGTGGGGGGGTTAAACCCCACTTCTCAGAATTTGGGGGCGGGGTTAACCCCCCTCCAACCCCCCCGTGCCCATGTATGGTCTAGACCCCCCTGGCTACGCCCATGTATGTATATAATCTTTAATTAAATATAAGATTATGCATTAAAACGTTTGTGATACTTGACTTTATAATCAAGACAATAATATTACCAGTGGCGTGCCCAGGGGGGGGGCAGCCGCCCTCCCGAAATCCGGCGAAGCCGGATTTTTTTGTAAGGGGGAGGGGACCCTTACGTTTTTTTAAATTTTAGGAAAGAAAAGTTTTTTCCTTTAATATTAATACAGAAACCTTCCCGATGCCTTCCAAAAGCGTATTAATAGTCAAAAAACCAAAATTTCCCCGCTACGCAGGTAGCTTATATTGACAATTCATCTTAGTTTTTTGATTTCAAATCAATTATCCCGTTCAGTAGTTAAGGCATACATATTTAATAAATCTACTACAAACACTATTATCCTTTTATTAACGTTTTAAACACATGTTTTAAATGTATAGGTATAAAAAAACCCTAAATTTTGCAATAAGTATCATCTGGAATTAAAATTTCTAGTTTAGCGCCTTAAATTCAAAATTTTCTCCCCCCCCCCAGGGGGCATTCCGCCCCCGGACCTTCCTGACAAGGGGCTGTGCCCCTTGACCCCGCTAGGGGCTCTTGCCCCTAGATTCTCCATTTCTGGGGGTTTGCCGCCCCCAGACCCCCCTTCAGGGTTAGTAGTAACCCCCCTCCAGACCGCTCCCCCCCGAAATGAAATCCTGGGCACGCCACTGCTACGCGGGTGGTTTAAATTAACAATTTATCTTAGTTTTTTGATTTCAAATCGATTATCCCGTTCAGTACTTAAGACATATATGTTTAATTAAACTATTTTAAACACTATTATCCTTTTATTAACGTTTTAAACACATGTTTTAAATGTATAGGTATAAAAAACGTTAAATTTTGTAATAAGTATCATCTGGAATTAAAATTTCTAAGGTATTTTAGCGCCTTAAATTAAAATTTTTCTCCCTCAGGGAGCATTCTGCCCCTCGGACCCCCCTGACAAGGGGCTTCTGACCCTTGACCCCACTGGCGGGCTCTCGCTCTCTCTCTCTCTTACTGGTGGCCGGGCTGCCCCGCCGCCCCCCAGACCTCCCTTCAGGGTTAGTATTTACCCCCCTCCAGACCGCCCCCCCAAAAGAAATCCTGGGCACGCCACTGTTTGTAGGTGGTATAGTTTTTGTTTTGTTAAGGCCCGTTCACACTTGTGCACGATGCCCAATGCAGACCTGTGCACTGCCCCCCCCGGGGGTTTAAACGGGGGGGGGGCAAGCAGGGGGGAAAGAAAAAAAAAGAAAAAAAGAAGGGAAAAAAGGAAAAAGGGACAAAAAAAGCGAAAATAAGGTAAAAATAGGTCTGAAATAGCTTAAAATACATTAAAATAGGCTAAAAACTGCAAAAAATTGCGATGATGGCGTCATCATAGGTCAAAAATGGCGTCATAATTTTAGGGTACTTTTTCATTTTTTAGCGGGGGGCATTTCCAGACCGTGCACAGGTCTGATAATGTGTTTATATATTCTTATAATTAGATTAGAAATGATAGTTTTTTTAATAATTACGTAATAATAGAATAGTAATATTCGGTGGCGTGCCCAGGATTTCATTTCGGGGGGTCTAGGGGGGTTGGTTATTACCAGACTTCTGCACGGTCTGGAAATGCCCCTCCCCCCATTTTATTGGAGGATTTGCCCCACCTCCCCGTTTTTTACCTCCCACCCCCCCCCAAAAAAATGAAAAGTAACCCAAAATTGTGACGCCATTTTTGACCTATGATGACGCCATCATCGCGAATTTTTTGCAGTTTTTAGCCTATTTCAATGTATTTTGCGCCATTTTAGACTTATTTTTACCTTATTTTCGCTTTTTTTGTCCTTTTTTCCCTTTTCCTTTCTTTTTTTCCTTTCTTCTTTTTTTCTTTCTTTCCCCCGCTGCTCCCTCCTGTTCATTGCCCCCCCGTTTCAAAAAAGTTGCCCCCCCCCGTGCCTCCCCCCATTTGGCAGCTCAGGTCGTAGATCCTTTATGATCCCTCCCAATAAAAGGGGGTTTGTGGGGCGGCAGCCCCCCAGAAATAAGGGGTCTGGGGGGCGAAAGCCCCCAGCGGGGTTAAGGGGCAGAGCCCCTTGTCAGGGGGGTTCGGGAGGTAGAATGCCCCCGGGGGGAGAAAATTTTTAATTTAAGGCGCTAAAATACACTAGAAATTTTAATTCCAGATGATATTTATTGCAAAATTTAGGATTTTTTTTATACATATACATTTAAAACATGTGTTTAAAACGTTAATAAAAGGATGATAGTGTTTGTAGTAGTTTTATTAAACATGTATGCCTTAACTACTGAACGGGATAATTGATTTGAAATCAAAAAACTAAAATAAATTGTCAATATAAACCACCCGCGTAGCCAGTGGCGTGCCCAGGATTTCATTTCGGGGGGGCGGTCTGGGGGAGTACATACTAACCCTGAGGAGGGGTCTGGGGGGCGGCAGCCCCCCAGAAATGGGGGGTCTGGGGGGCGAGAACCCCCCAGCGGGGTCAAGGGGCAGAGCCCCTTGTCAGAGGGGTCTGGGGGGTAGAATGCCCTCCAAAATTCAGAGGGTAGAAAATTTTTAATTTAAGGCGCTAAAATACACTAGAAATTTTAATTCCAGATGATAATTAAAACAAAATTTAAGGTTTTTTTATTCCTATCCATTTAAAACATGTGTTTAAAACGTTAATAAAAGGTTAATATTGTTTATAGTAGTTTTATTTAATATGTATGCCTTAACTATTGAGCGGCAAAATTGATTTGAAATTGAAAAACTGAGATAAATTGTCAATTTAAACTACTCGTGAAGCGGGGAAAATTTAGTTTTTTTTGACTATTAATATGCTTTTGGAAGGCATCAGGAAAGTTTCTGTATTAATATTTAAGAAAAAAAATTTTCTCTCCCAAAATTCAAAAACGTAAGGGTCCCCTAAAAAAAAAATCCGGCTTCGCCGGATTTCGGGGAGCGGCCGACCCCCCGCCCCCGGGCACACCACTAATAATATTATTGTCTTGATTATAAAGTCAAGTATCACAAACTTTTTAATCCATAATCTTATATTTTATTAAAGATTATATACATACATGGACACGGGGGAGGGGTTGGGGGTTAATCCCCCCCAAATTCTGAGAAGGGGGTTTAACCCCCCCCCACTCAGAAGTGGGGGGTGGGAGAAAAGGTTAACCCCCCCCCCAATTTTGGAAAAATGAAGAAAAAATGTCTTTAAAATGACTTCTAACTGCCTCCAAACTTAAGTTTTGAGGTCAAAATAAATGTTTTAAGCAATAAAAAGCTCAAAAATGCTTTAAAAAGGGCTTTTTGACCTAAAATTAGCGTTTTTTTACCTATTTTTCCTTCAAAATCGAGAAACGATATGGGTAAAATGCACTCCAGAAAAAAAAACGATATGGGTATTTTGCGTTTCTCGGATTTTAACCCCCCTTATCTGGGGTTTAACCCTCCCACTCCGGGCCAACTTGCCCATGTATGGTCTAGACTCCCCTTTTAGGTCGGCAAAAGGAAAAATTTGGGGTTAGACCCCCCTTTTGGATCGCCAAGGATAAAAATTTGACGGGTCTAGAACGACCATTTTTAAAAAAATTTTTCTTCTTTGTTTTATAGACTTATTTTTATTTAATAATAGGAAAATAATGAAGTCTATGAAATAAACAAAATAATAAACTCTTCGCGCGAAGCGCGGAAAATTTTTTTGAGTCCTTTAATAACGCTTAAAAAATTTTCTCTAGGAGGCGAATTGGGGGGGGGTGTCCCCGGGTACCCCAAATTTAGGGGGGGGGGGGTGTCAGCAAAATCCAAAATTTTGGGGGGTATAACCCCCCCACCCCCCCTGCCCACCTATGTGTATGGAAACCTGACTCCATCCAAAAACCCAGAGGATTAGTACCTTCCCTTCCTCCTCCGCGTTATCTGGGTTATCCAACCAGGACTCCCAGCTTCCAATGTTCTTATCTGAAGAGGCGGGTGTCATCTGGTAGTATTATATTGTCCTTGTGAACTGATGAATCAACATCCACTTGATGTTTTTAGTTGTTAGATGAAGAAGAAGGACAAGATGAGGATTCTGTTGGATTTGCAGAAGGAAAACTGGGTATGGAGCACTCTGCTAGCTGGTACGCGTTTTGCACAATCATTAAGACTGTAAATACAGTTTAAAACAAGCTCTTGCATTATGTTTTTTTTAAAGTTAAAGGTACAGAAAACTTGTTCATCCAACTGTATATAATTTTTGCTTTTTTATGTTTTATTTGAGATTTTTAATAATTTGTTTTTATTTGCATACATTTCACTTTAATTTACATAGGTACCCACCAAAACTTGCACATCTAATATATTAATGAAAATCTCTTTTTTTACGTTGACAGAATTACCAGACGTGTGCACGGTCCGGCCCCGGTGATGCTCTCACGTCTCGCCAGGAACGTAACCAGGGGGGGGCGCCCCCCCCGGAACGGTCGGACAGGGGGAAAAATAAAGATAGTGGTTGGGCGGGGGGGGGGGCGGCTGCCCCCCCTCGAAATGGTTGCTAGATAGTAAAAATTGGGGGTTTTCAGTGGCTAAAAATTCAAAATTTTCTACCGCCTCGCTAATCGCTTGGCGCGAAACTATAAAATAATTTTAGTACCCCAATTGACCCCCAAAAACCAAAAAGTCACTTTCTATAGCATACATACATATATCTCGCTATGTATCTTGCCTAATTCAAATGTTATTTTAAAGTTAGTACAATATTTTTTATAAGTAATAAGTACTACACAGAAAGCAAAACAAACAATCATATTGGTTGATTTATGTACCTTCCCCTTCCTAAATTTTCCAGCCGCCTATAGCATTGGCTCGGATTTTTTCATATAGGTAGGTAGGTACCCTAAAAAACATGAAGTCGAGATGCTGCTTATGTGCTTTGGTTTACAATTTGGGTGTAGCCAAGGGGTCTAAAACATAGGTGGGCAGGGGGGGTTGGGGGGTTATAGTGTTATACCCCCCCCAAATTTCGAATTTTGCTGACACCCCCCCCCCCTCACTAAATTTGGGGTACCCGGGGACACCCCCCCCCCGAATTCGCCTCCTGGAGAAAAATTTTTAAGCGTTAGAAAAGGACTAAAAAAAATTTTCGGAGTGTTTATTACCTTGTTTATGTCATATACTCCATTTTTTCCCTATTATTCAATCAAAATAAGTCTACAAAACAAAGAAAAATTTTTTACAAACAATTTGATAGCTTAAAATTTCCGGTATCCAAAACATTACAACTAAAAAATGTGTACATTGAATTACAGTTGGGCAACACAAAGTACCAAAAAATGTTTTTTAAATTACTTCTAACCTTTAAATTTTCAATACCACTATATAAAAATCTAAAGAAGAGAGGTCCAGCGTGGTCGTATCAAGATTAAAAAACAAAGTAACACAAATTCGGAAGTGGAGACCAATTAAAACATTAAGAATGGTAGGGATCCATAGGTGAGAAAGGGGGGGGTAGGGTAAGGGTGGGGTCCACGCTCCCTAGCCTCGAAATTTTGGGACCCCCCTAGACGAAAATCTAGGCGCCCCCCCCCAAATTTCCAAATTTTTTACCCCTGACCCCCCTTCTAGAATCTATGAAATCTGACCCTCCTCCCCTCTTAGGAAATTTTTAGGTACTTTTTTATACTAAATTTTCTTCCAAAAACGTGAATTTTCATCACTTCTTTTTATACCAGAATATCGCTTGTTATTCAATAAAATGTAGTATTATCTTATAAAAAGAAGAATTATTAAAGTTATTATGGACTTAAACTGTTTTGCTTTGGACACCGCACCCCACCTGACCCCCCTCTAGATTTCAAAATTTCGCACCCCGGGTCGACCCCCCTAAAAAGAAGCTAGGGGGGCGCACGGACCCCCCTTCGGGAAAAAACTCTTTTATTTGGGGTTTTGGGCCCCAATCCCCACAAAAAAAACACAATCTTACAAACCCAAAAAACAACAAAAAAAGAATTCTAGAAAGTAACAATTCGATTTACGCCGAGGCTAAGCCTAAGCCCGGCTCGAACACCACCCAAAAACCCACACCCCAAACCCCCCACCCCCCCCCCCCCCCCCCCCCCCCTAGCTTCCCCGACCGTTCTCACCTATGGAGGGGTCCAGCGTGGTCATACCAAGATTATAAAACAAAGTAAGTGCAACTGGAGACTATATAATTAATGGAGCGCTGAGCGAAGCGCGAGAAAAATTTTTAAAAATGGTCGTTCAAGACCCCCCAAATTTTTATCCTTGGCGACCCAAAAAGGGGGTTTAGATCCAAATTTTTCCCTTTGCCGACCCTCAAGGGGGGTCTAGACTCTCCCCCTGGCTACGCCCATGTATGTATATAATCTTTAATTAAATATAAGATTATGGATTAAAAAGTTTCTGATACTTGACTTTATAATCAAGACAATATCATTACTATTTTATTATTACGTAATTATTAAAAAAAACTATGATTTCTAATCTAATTATAAGAATATATAAACACATTATTAAAAGAATTAAAAAATAAAATTTATAAGTTGCAATAAGATCTTATTTTAAATTAACACAGTTTTAAAGCATTTATAAGCTTGTTTTACGTTTTTTTACGCGTTTTAAGCCCATTTTAAGGCAGCGCGGAAATATTGGGTACACACACACCCCCTCAAAATTTGGGTCTTGCCAGACACTCCCCCTAAAATTTGACCCCTCTCCTTATACCCCCCCCCAAAATCCGAGAGGCTGCCCACCTATGGTCTGAAAGATCTCAAAATTCTTTTTTTGTTAAATCCAGGCTCTGCCAATGTGTGTTCATAGATGTTTTTGGTCGGGTCCGCTAGGGGGGGGGGGTCCACCCCCGGGTGGAAGGCCAAAATTTTTTAGGGGGGGGGTCCAGGGGGGTCCGGGACCCGCCTGGCTTTTTCGGGGGGGCGACCCCGGGTGCGAGATTTCAAATTTAGGGGGGGGTCAGGGGGGTCCAATTTTTTAGCAAAATTTTTTTAACTCAATAATTTAAGTGTTTTTAGGTCTAATATTGAATTTTATGTAATAAAACAGCCTATTTAGGCCTAAAAAGTGTATTTAAACACTGTTTTTAACTAAAAAAACGTGTTTTTGACAGTAAATAAAAAAGTATACTTCCAAATTGGTGGGGAGGGGGGGGGAGGGGGGTCAGCTTCTGCTAGGGGGGGGGGGGTAGGTCGGACCGCTCTCGAGCTTGGGGTGAGGGGGGGGCCCCCCTGGATTTTTTCCAGGGGGGGGTCCAAAATTTTGGCTCTAGGGGGGGGGGGTGCACCCCTCTGTCCCCCCCCCAAAAACATCTATGTGTGTGTTAATGTAATTTTTAACTAAAAAATATGTTTTTACCGCTAAAAACATTAGATAATAGGTTATTATGCCAAAAATAGTGTATTATACAGCTTTATCTACATTTATCCCTGCTTTTTTAACGTTTTCAAAAATTAAGGGGGTGCTCTGGGCCCCCCCCCCCAATTTGGGGGGAGGGCGCCCCCCCTGGAATTTTTTTGTACTACGTTCCGCCCCCCCCCCCCCAAATGAAACTCTGGGTACGTCCCTGCCTCCCGCTGTATCAGTGGCTATATCTCTCCCCGTTTTGGTGCTTATACATTTAAAACCTACAAAAAACATTCGCCATTTCAAATCTGTGCACGGTCTGGAAATGCCCCTCCCGTTTTATTAAAGGATTTGCCTTGCCCCCGTTTTATTGCCCCCTCCCCCCGCCAAAAAATGAAAAAGTACCCGAAAATTATGGCGCCATTTTTGACCTATTATGAGTAGTATGACACCATCATCGCGAATTTTTGTAATTTTTAGCCTATTTCAATGCATTTTAAGCCGTTTTAGACCTATTTTTACCTTAATTTCGCGTTTTGTCTCTTTTTTTCTGTTGTCTTTCTTTTTTTTTCTCTCCTACTTGCCCCCTTGTTTTAAAAATTTGCCCCCTGTCCTCCTCATTTCGAAATTGCCCCCCCCCCAATAAAACTCTGACGAGGCGACAGTGCTCAAATTTCCCATTTTGGCCTATTTTTGCAGTTTTTGTTGTTTTTAACTTATTTAGACCTACTTTTACTTAAATTCTGGTTTTTGTTTTTTATTTTTTCTCTTTTTCCTTTTTTGTTCTTCTTCGGTTAGAACAAAATAGCCCCTCCCTGCTTGCGCCCTTTTTTGAAAATGTCCCTTCTTGTCAAGTCCCTTACAAAGGGTCTTGCACAGGTTTGCAATTACTGATAAAAAAGATCAAAAAATTCTTTTGACTGATAATGTAATTCGGGAAGTTATTTGTTTTTTTTAACCAAAAAATAGAATCTGTTTTTTTTAAAGATTGGATTAGTGAAAATCTAAAATTAACCTAATTCAAGAGATTTTTTTCCATTGAATAAATACCGCCTCTCGTCCCTGCCTTGTTGCGTTACTAGTTTATTTATAATCAAGTCCGTAGCCAGGGGGGATTGAGGGGATTAATCCCTCCTCAAATTATAGAAAGGCAAAAAATTTTGCAAGGGTCAATAGGAAAAAACTTTTTTTCATAATCACTCTGCAATGTATTCAAGCTATCTAAAATCAGACCTGTGCACGGTCTGAAAATGTCCCCCGCTTTATTGGAGGATTTGCCCCCCACGTTTTATTGTCCCTCCACGTTTTATTGCCTCCCTCCCACAAAAAAATGAAAAAGTACCTAAAAATTATGACGACATTTTTTACCTATTATGACGCCCATCATTGCGAAATTTTTGCAGTTTTTAGCGTATTTCAATGCATTTTAAACCATTTTAGACCTATTTTTACCTTTATTTTCGCTTTTTTGTCCGTTTTTTTCTTT
>JASAMX010014794.1:0-36662 GCA_030248175.1 Microlaimidae sp. YZB2_3
CGTTGTCTTTAGTAAAATTTTGTTTAAAAACAGCATTAAGTAGTTCGCATTGGTGTTTCTAATTATCCGTTAAAGATCCATTTTCATCAATTAAAGGAGCTAGTCCAAGCATCCTTTTTTCTTAATTTTCGATTGTATTGATAAAACTTGTTATTGTAATTTGATTTTAGAATTTTATTTTCTTTTGACTCGGTGTATTTGTTTACTTCGTTTTTATATTTACGGTTCATTTCATTATATTCGGCTTTAATAGTGGGAATATAACGATTTTTCCAAAGTTTACGTTTTTTTGATTTAATAGCTTCGATATATTTTGGATATTTAATTTTTTTAGGGTTTGCTCTTTTGCGTAATGGTATAAATCTTTTAATTGCTTCATCAATATAAAATTTAACTATATTCCAATGCATTTCAGCAGTAGAACTGGCTTGAAATAACCCAATAAAATCAATTGAATTTAGATAATCACTCATTAATGGGTAATTTCCGTTTTTAAAATCATAATAAAACCTATCATTATTAAGTAAAGAATTTAAATTGCCTGCAATGCAAAACTCAATGCTACAATGATCACTATTAAAAAGAGGTTCTGTAACGTTTACGTTAAAAACGTTTAATTCGTCATTACAAAAAATTAAGTCTAAATAATTTGATCCGCGCGATGGCTCTTTTACCAATTGTAAAAAAGATTGTTCTAAAAAAGCTGCTGAAAACATATTGGATAAGCAGTTATTATTATCATTTTTAGTTTGCCAAAATTTATCAGCTATGTTAAAGTCCCCTGTTAAAATGATTGGGAAATTAACGTCACATAAAAATTTTAACGCATTGCAAAATAGTTCAGAGTATTCCTTAGGACTATTTGGTGGTCTATAAAAGCAAATATTTCTAAAGGGTTTTTCACCAAGAACGTCTACTGCTACTAATTCTAATGAATCAAATTCGTTGGGTACAGTTATTCTGCGGCTTTTAATTTCTTTACGTATCAAAATGGCAACTCCTCCGCCAAGTTTTACTTTTCTGTCATAACGGTATATTTTATAAAAATTATTGTTATTAATTAATCCATCAGTAATATTTGAATTTAGCCAAGTTTCGCAAAAATTAAATAAATCGTAAGATTTAGAATTTAGTAAAAAATTTAGTTGATTACGATTTGTATCGCTAATTAAACTTCTAACGTTTGCGTATTTACACTTTAAAGAACCATTTAACTTTTCTGTGTTACGCGTGTCCCTTCCCGTTAAGAGTTTAAATCGCTAGATTCGGTTTGAACTACGCCATTTTGATGATTCCTGGTTATACACAAACTTTACAATTATCAATTTGCCATTGTCTTCCCTCACGGAAAAACTTGTGTTGGTCACGCCGTTTTTCCGCAGATCTTCCGTCATTAAGTAGGCTTTACGACGCAGATTTGAGTGTTCTTTCGATTTTTTTCTTGTTCGAGTGGCTTGGAAACTCGCAAATTCATATGTTCGATTTTTTCAACAAGATCAGGCTCCCAGTCGGTGTTTTCTCGAATTTCATTCCAACGTCGTTAGAGGTTCTTGGCGTGTTTTGAACCCTGCCCGTAATGGTTTAGCATCGTAACCTTAACGAGTCGGTTGAATCGAGGCATTCTTTGTCTTCCAAGTCGTTCCGCTCCGGCCACGCGACTCCACAAATCAGTAAAATTTAAAGAAACGAAGAGTTTATGGAGGTTTGCAAATAGCTGGGTCGGTGTTTCATTTTCCGATTCTTTAAAGTTAGTCAGGATAAGTTGGGTTTTCATTTCGCGCTCGGATAAAAGCTCTTTCAGGTGGTAGTAAACTGGAGCTTGCGAAGGTGGTAGCCCCTGTTTTGCTGCTGCTGCGTAGGATTTTGAAGCCGTTTCGGAATTTTCTGGAACAAATGATTTAATGGCTTCAGACAAATTATTTAATTTCTCCATAATACTTGGAATGTCCGAGTTGAATTTGGCTTTAAGTTGGTTAATGGCTAAGCCATTTTGCGCTATTTCTCCAGAAATGTCCTGAATGGATAGAGGCGATTCTGAAGAGGTTGATATTTTTCTTGGCGATGATCTCGGCGCGAATGGTCTTGAACATTCTGGCTTCTCACAGTAGAATCGAAAAGAACTACCAGAAAGTTCCAAAAGCTGCTTGGTTGAAGCGCTTGGTTTAAAATTAATCAAACCAAGACAGCGAAAATGAAATGCCTCATCGCAATTAAAACATCGGACATAGGCCAAATTTAAAGCTCCTGGAGGTTTTGAGCAGCTTGCGCAAATTTCAGAGTCTGTAAGCTCTGCGCTTGGGTCCACTAAGGCTGATGACGCTTGTTCGTCTGATTGGCTCATGGCGTCATTAAAAGAACGCGAGTCATTAGGATTTGAAGAGCGAAAGGGCTCCCGGCATTAACCAAAACCGGCCCGGTGTAAGTTGTGAAACAAAGTTGAGGGCGGAAAAGGGCCCTGGGTGGGGATTTCTGCTGGCCAAATTTGAAAAAGGTTCCTTAAGTGTTCGAATTCAATATGTATGCGCCCATGCGCTTGGAATGGCTAGACTTTGTTTAGCTAGTTTTATGCAAAACTAAAAGCAAAAACAGCAAAGAAACTAGCCAAAAACAAAGTAAGCTCAAATGACTTGCCGTTTATTCTAAAAAGAGTGGTGAAAGTTCTTTAAAATAACTGAAATTTTCACAAAATAAGAACAATAAGTTTTTCTGTGAGACAATATCGCAAGCATACTATTCTCGCGATTTTTTGTAGTTTTTAGCCTATTTCAATGCATTTTAACCCATTTTAGACCTATTTTTACCTTATTTTCGTTTTTTGTCCCTTTTTTCCTTTCTTTTTTTCTCTTTTCCCCCTTTTTTCTTTCTCCTCTGCTTGCCCCCCGTGCCCCCCGTTTTAGAATTTCCCCCCTAATAAATCCCCCCCAGGGGGATGGGGGGCAGTGCACAAGTCTGGTACCTAACGAACTACAGAATGAGTCACAGTCACGTATATTTTATAATGAGAACGGCTCATTTTGCCGTAGTAATGACGATTTGCTTGGGTTATATTATTATTTTCTTACTTGTATATTTATTTAGGTGAACAATACAAGAAATTGTTAAAAATTAATTTTTATTCCGCATTCCAGACGCGATAAGAAAAAAAAAAAGGATTAGAGTAGCTGACTTACTTTCGGCCACTTTTTTTATTTTTTTGAATAAATTTTTCTAGTTTCTCCAATTAACCCAAAATTTGGTCTTAAACGATAGCTATTTTTGTTGTCCCAGTACAAAATTTTAAAATTTTTGTTACACTTAAAAATCAGTATGTGCAGGTTCAAAGTTTTTTATAGTGGCCGAAATTAAGGCGCGAGCCCTTAACGTCGGCCACCTAGAAAAAACTGGCTATACTTATTGCCAAAACGAAGAATAAAAGTTTTTAAAGGTTGCAAATTTATCCTTAGGTAATGTTCTTGGTACATATAACTTATTTTTTTTCCGTTTGCAAACTTTAATAGTTATTAGAAAGACTTTAAATAATTATGTCAAAACTTTAAAAAACAAGTTTTATTTTTTACGTTTTTACGAGCAAAAAAAATTCTTTATAAATGCGGTAGTACGATAATATTTGAAAACATCAAAAAACCGGAAGGTTTTTTTACCTAAATTTTAAGGTGGCCGAAATTAACGGAATCTTAAAATACGCAGTTATTTAAACGTATTGCAAAGTGATTTTGAAGAAAATATCAAAACATGAAAATTAAACATTTTGAACCTTAAATAGAAAAATTCACTTTTTGTATGAAAATGTTAATAATGCAGAATAAAATAAAAAACCTTTGCGAAAACACTTTATTCAACATTCATCCAGTTACTTTTGTGCTAGTTCTTTTGTGTTTTAAAAATAAGCCATTTTCTAACACCCTAAATTGGTGGCCGAAATTAAGGCCTGGCCGAAATTAAGTCAGGTACCCTAAAATGTTCGTTATTTTTTTAAGAAAGGAATAAAAACCCTACTACCTGCTGTTCATTTTTTCTAAACCCGCTCCCTGCTGTTTATTTTTGTTCTTTTTCGGTGTGTTTTCTGCTGTTAGCATGGCTATAGGCAAATTAAACGGAATAAATCCTGTATTGATAAAACGGCGACGTTTCGACACTGAATGTGTCGAAACATCGCCGTTTTATCAATAAAGGAGGATTTATTCCGTTTAATTTGCCTATAGCCATGCTAACAGTAGAAAACACACCGAATTATGACTTAATGTGCAACTCTAAAGGATTTCGATCTTATTTTGTTTTTTTTTCTCCAGAGCTTACCGTCGTCTTCTTAGTTTGGCCTATTCGATGGACTCGACCCAACGCCTGCTGCTCGGCGGCGGGATTCAATATCGGTTCCACCAGAATCACGTGGGTCGCCTCTACTAAATTCAATCCCTTGGATCCGCTGTGCACGGGAAGAAGAAGAATCTATAAAAAACGCAAATACACACAACACAACACCTTTTCACATGCATAAACATTAACAAGACCTTGGGACCAGAGGACCTTTGGGCGAACCCCGCAGCAGTTGCTGAGCTCCTCCGGGAGTGGGAAGAGGGGGTGAGCAAGGCGAGAAGCGTGCCGGACGGACCAAACCAGGGTTGATGGAAACCCTGGCTACTGGCAAAGGACAACAAGAAGAATCTATATTATGAAAAAACTTTATTAGACCGGTTTCGGTTGAACTTCAACTGCATAAAAAATACAGTATAATACTAGATAGCACACTGCGCGAAAATTACTGTATAATACGCAAATTATATGACTGATTCAACAGCAAATTGACT
The DNA here is from genome assembly GCA_030248175.1 of Microlaimidae sp. YZB2_3. NCBI lineage: Eukaryota > Metazoa > Nematoda > Chromadorea > Desmodorida > Microlaimidae > Microlaimidae sp. YZB2_3. The sequence goes on from JASAMX010014794.1 coordinate 4,806, forward strand.
AAAAAAGTTGCATACTAAAAAGATTTGCAGATATTTTGGTGATTTCCGTATATTATTGGTTTATTTTGTTCATTTTACCGTACAAAATGGAATTTTGTCCTGTCTATCAAACATTATACCAGAAATGTCATTCGTACGGCACAAATTGTCAAGAAACATAAAATATATATAAATTGTGAATTCATGGGACTGTGTTTTAATTACATAAGTTACTGTACAAAATTAAACGCTTGAAAAAAATTACTTAAAACAAACTAAGGATCTGTTATTACTTAAACTTGTCAAATAAAATATTCGATTTACAATTTTGATGCTTTTTTATAAAAAATTTAACCCCAACAAGTCGTTTTATGTTTGGTTAAATATTTTTAACGGTTTAACAAACGTTTTTTTTTTTGATTTTAACGTTTCACAATGAACAAAATTAAAAAGATTTTTTACTAAAATATTTTGGATAAATTTTGTTAAAATTAGCAAGCAAACAAGGTGTCAAAACAAACTTTAAATGTACAGCCATATTTTTAACTTATACTTTTCTTTCTTAATTTAAAAACATAACTTTACGGAATAAGGGGAAACTTTAAGTGCAAAATTAAAAAAAAACTTTCTCAGCTATTTCGAAAGAGCATTTTACTGAGTCTTCTTAAGAATTAATTGAAAAAAGATACAACTTTTCTTAAAGCAGGGTACGTTTCTCCCAAAAATTAATAAAATTCAGGGAAAAGTTTGACTGAGTAAAATTTTGACTAAGCAGTGTTAAATTATGTAATTCTTCAACGTTACATTTTTATTCGGATCGGTCTTGAACTGCTGGAAACAGAGTTCCTTTCTGTACGCCCCGGATTGAACCATCAAATACTGGAGGTTATTTTCTTCCAGGGCCAACGAAACGATTTTTATTATATCCTGCCAGGTGGAAAACACCAATGTTTTCGCCTCCGGCTCCCGCTTCCGGATGCCCATTAGACAGCGAACTATTTCTTCCACCTATAAAACTTGACAGCTTCGGCAAAATACGACACCACCGTGTTTTTTTTGGTTTTATTTTAGAAAAATAATAATCTATTAAGGCACCTAACTGACTTAACTTCGGCCAGTCTTAATTTCGGACACTGAATTTTGCGGTTTCCCCAAGGCAAAATTATATAAATAAATTAAATACATCAATATCAGTACTCCCTTCTCCTCTCTTACCCCCCCTTCTCCCGTTTTCCCCCTTCTCCCCCCCCCCCCCACCCCCCCCCCCACCCTACATAACCCCCCCTTACCATCTCCCTCCTCACCTTATTCTCCACTCTCGCCTTTTCCAGTTTTCCTCCTTTCTCCCCTATCCCCTTTTCTTCCCCCTCCCCTTTTTCCCCTCTTTTCTCTCCTCCCTCCCTTTTTTCCTCTCCTCCCTCTACCTTCCCCCCCCTCCTCCCCCCCCCCCCCCCCCCCCCCCCCCCCCCCCCCCCCCCCCCCCCCCCCCCCCCGCCCCTACATGACAATTTATCTAGCCGTACGGAAAAAATCATTTCATAACTTTGCGCGTGGCAAAAATTAAAGCTGGTGGCCAAAATTAAGGCTGGTCGTACTTAAGTCAGTTATTCTATAGTTTATTGTTGCAAAGGTTACGTCATATAACACTAATAGATACAACATATTATTATTAAAAAAAAGAATATTTTCATAATACAATAATATAAATGTTATAGATTTAATACACAAAATAAAAAATATTTGTTACTAAGAAAATTTAAGATAAAAAATCTATTTAGGGATTTCAAACTTTTTTTTAAAATTAAAGCGAAAATGATAAAAGTTTTGATATAAAACTACCGAGTGAAGGAGCTAAAACAATTTCAGCTGGGAGTTTATTCCAATGTTTATAATGCGATTTGTAAAAAAGTTTTTGGTTATATCTAAATTAAATTTAGTCTATCATAATACAATCTACATTTTTTAAAACGTTATTCAATAAATTACTTTAGTGGAGAAGCTGCCTTTGACTTCGAAATGCTCGTTTTCCTCCGACTCTTGATTTTCCTCGCCGCTTTGTCTGATCATTACATAACTGACGTTCGCTTGATGGGTAAACGCCCGACATGTGGCGCATTTGACTTGTCTACTAAATTAAAAAAAAATCAAAATATAAAATATAATTAAATAATTTGCGAGTGAGTGGATACACAATGTAATGTGGCGCATCTAACTTTTCAGCTAAATTCAAAAAAAAATTAAAATTATAAATAAAACTATAATTAATTCGCTTGCAAGTGGATACAAAATGTCATAGAAGGATTTCAATTTTAAAGATTTGATGTTCTCATTCTAATAAATTTCTAACTATTTTTGTTCGCAAATTGTTTTTTTTTTGTTTAAATTGAAACACAAATGGCCGTATTCAGGTGGAACGTTAACCCAATTGTTTTTAAAAAATCACTAGATAAAATACTTTTTTTATAAGCACTCGATAGAATGTATTTTTGGCCGCAGTTCCTTTCTATTGCAAAATTTTGGAAAGACGACACAGCTATATGAAATGCAGTAGGTTAATATAAAGTCACTTGGAGTAATTGGTCATTTTGGTCCCTAACCAAAACTAAAAATTAATCCATTTTCCAAAATGTGATTGTAAAATTTTCATGTGTTTTAGTGAATTTTTGATTTTATTTGTTTTAGCGTGTGCCTCCTCCCTCTCAATTGTTATTCTCTCCGTATGTCACCAGGAAAAATTAATAAATAACAGGTCAACAAAAAGCCATCAAGCAAACAACTTACGTTGTTTTATTGGTAATCTTTAGAATACACTCCCAGCAAAACACGTGGGCGCAATTGAGCAAGGCCCAGGTTTTGTTCAGTTGATCCAGACAAATCGGACAGACCTCATTTTTTGCGCCTCCGTTTTTGAGATACATTAAGCTGCCCAGTATTCTTTCCAGCTGGTTTTTAGATACGATTTTTTCGTTTTGCAAAGAAAGCTTTTTATGTTCAAAACCTATCCTAAACAAAGTCGATTTTTCGAAAATCTAACGACCTAATATATAAAGGCTTCATAATGTTTCACGTTAGGTTTAATGTTATGGGTTTAAAATAATCGGCTTTTATTTAAAAACGCCTTTTCAAAATAAATTACATAAGACACCTAAATGTTAAGTTATGTAAGGTTATAAATCAGTAGCTGAATATCTCTCACATACAGATTATTATGGATTTGACTTTCTCTAACTTAAAGGGTCGGGGCTAGGCGCGCATCCGTCTGGCTTTTCCTTCCGTTTGGGTGCCTGCCCTTGGCTTTTTGCTCGCCCTGGGGGGGTCTTTCCCTGTCGTTCTCCTGGCCCCCGGGCGCCCCCCCCGTATGAGTCGGCTCGGCGCCGGGGGGCCGCCCGCCCCCCCCCCCCCTTTTCCTCACGTTCTGAGCCCCTCATTTCAAATTGTCAGATCAAAAATTTCAAATTTTCTAAATATTCTGACAATTAAATATAAAACTAAATGCCCCATTTTTGATGTAAAAATAGTATACTTTTGATTTCAACCGCTTTTAAAACCTACTTTTCCACGACGTTGGGTGGTAATCTGGCATCCTTGGTTTCCCGCTTTTTTTGCTTGGCAGCTAGCAGAGCCAAATCTTCCGGAGTACAAAATCGCATTCTTTCAACTGCCATTTGCAATTCATCCCTACAAAATAAGCACATTCGTTATCTTTTATATTTAATAAAACAAATCTTTGCGTATAAGTACAGAATGCCCAAAGCCTAAAAATCCTTTTTGGCTATTATGAAAATTTTTTACAGAAATATAAAAAAATACAGAGTGATTAATTACTTAATTAAAAAATAGTCATTAATTACCTAGATGCAAAATGTTCATCACACGCCACCCATAAGTTTCTCAGGGCGTCAAATTCCTTTTTTAGCTCTTCAAAATATTCAAGGTGCCTTTTTCCATCGTCAGCCTAAAACATTCAACTCTTTTCCTATATTTTTAATACTTTGAACGGTTTTCAAGTTGCATATTAAAAATATTGTTGTGTAAAAATTATTGTGTAAAAATACAAAAAAAACCAGGTTTTTCTATATTGGGAATCTGAATCTCTACATTTTAAGGTGTGTGTCCTGCCTGGCTAAATCTTCATTTTAAAAGAGAGAGGTGTCGACACTTTTGAAATTTTTTGGGGGGTGTGATAACTCACTGTTTAGCTACAGTGGCAAATGGCAAGTATACCCAACCAGAACGGTAGGTTACTCGGAACTTAAAAAGTAGGTCTTTCAGGCTTTTATGTTTACTGTGTTTAGAAATTATATAATATGGGATTTAATCAAAGGACGAATACCAGCCAAAACAAAATAGAGTTATACTATTCCTAACTTACGAGAAGCACCCCCAGTTCTGGATGTCTTGAGGCGTAGTGCTGGAGCGTTTTCAGGGCTTGGAGCAGATGGTTGTCCTTTCTGGAGCCCACTTTCTGGCTTTCGTAGTAATCCAGGCTTTGTTCCGCCAGCTCGGCCCGGATTTCCGCCCGCTTTTCCGCCGTGTTCCGTTTTGTTTTTAAACTTAAATAATAGTCACAATAATGATTGGGCAGGGGAGTTGGGTTATATTTCCCCGAAAATTTTGATTACTGCCGACACCTCCGACCTCCGTCCCCTAAAATTTGGGGGAAGGGGTTAAACTCAACTACCATAGGTGTTTTTTTTTGGGGGGGGGGACAGAGGGGTCCACCCCCCTAGAGCCAAAATTTTGGACCCTCTCTAGAAAAAATCCAAGGGCCCCCCTCCCCCCAAAGCTCGAGAGCGGTCCGGTCTGACCCCCCCTAGCGAGGCTGATCCCCCTCGCCCTCTCCCTCCCGACCAATTTGGAAGTATATTTTTTTTATTTATTGTCAAAAACACGGTTTTTTAGTTAAAAACAGTGTTTAAATACACTTTTTAGGCCTAAATAGGCTGTTGTAATACATAAAATTCAATATTAGACCTAAAAACACTTAAATTATTGAGTTGAAAAATTTTGCTAAAAAATTGGACCCCCCTTACCCCCCCTAAATTTGAAATCTCGCACCCGGGGTCGACCCCCCCCCCTAAAAAGCTCGGGGGGTCCGGACCCCCCTGGACCCCCTCCCTAAAAATTTTGGCCTTCCACCGGGGGGTGGACCCCCCCTAACGGACCCGACCAAAAACACCTATGTCAACTACCACCCCAAAGTCAAAATCAACAACAGCCAACTCCCCCTAGAACGAAACCCTAAAATCATAGGCGTCACATTTGACCTTAAACTCAACTTCGGTCCTCATCATAGTTTTTTTGGAGGGGGGACAGAGGGGTCCACCCCCCGAGCCAAAATTTTGAACCCCCCATAGAAAAAATCCAGGGCCCTCCTCCCCTCAAGGCTTGGGAGCGGTCCGGCCTGACCCCCCTCTAGCAAGACTGACCCCCCTCCCCCTTTTCCCGACCAATTTAGAAGTTTAATTTTTTATTTACTGTCAAAAACACGGTTTTTAGTTAAAACAGTGTTTAAATACACTTTTTAGACCTAAATAGGCTGTTTTAGTACATAAAATTCAATATTAGACCTAAAAACACTTAAATTATTGATTTAAAAAACTTTGTTAAAAAATCGGACCCCCTTAAATTTGAAATCTCGCACCCGGGGTCCACTCACCCTAAAAAGCCAGAGGGGACCGGACCCCCTTGGACCCCCCTAAAAAATTTTGGACTTCCACCCGGGGGTGAACGCGAACACCTCCCCCTAGCGGACCTGACCGAAAACATCTATGGTCCTCACACAACAACCATTAACAGCAAAGCAACAGAAGAAACAACATCATCGAAGCCCTGGCCGGGACCAGCTGGGGCCAACAAAAAGAAACCCTCACCACAACCTACAAAGCAATATCCCGGCCTATAATAAACTATGCAGCCCCAATCTGGTCTCCAAATCTCTCCAATACCCAACTTCCAAAAACTCCAAACAACCCAAAATGCTGCGTTAAGATTTGCAAGTGGCTGCAACATGGCTTCGGCCGACCACCTCCACCAAGAAACCAAAATTCTACCAGTCGATTCACACTGCTCGCTTCTATCCACCCAATTTTCAGCACAAACCAAACAACCAACACACCCAAGCAAGAAAATAACAGAAAACAACAAAATACGAAGAACAATGAAACACACCCTGCAGTTAAAATACGGTCCAATTGCCGACAGCTTCTATCACTCTAGTCTAACAGGAAAACAAATCTAATCAACAACAATATTCACATCTATTTCAGAAAAAACAATCAAACAACCAGACCTGTGCACGGTCTGAAAATGCCCCCCCCCCGTTTTATTGGAGGATTTGCCCCCCCCCGTTTTATTGCCACCCCCCACCCAAAAATGAAAAAGTACCCTAAAAATATGACGCCATTTTTGACCTATGATGACGCCATCATCGCGAATTTTTTGCAGTTTTTAGCCTATTTCAATGTATTTTAAGCCATTTTAGACCTATTTTTACCTTATTTCCGCTTTTTTTGTCCCTTTTTTCCCTTTTCCCTTCTTTTTTTCTATTTTTCTTCTTTTTTTCTTTCCCCCCTGCTTGCCCCCCCCCCCCCCGTTTTATCCCCCTCCCCCCCCCGTTTCAAAAAGTTGCCCCCCCGTTTTGGAATTGCCCCCCCCGTTTTAACCCCGGGGGGGGGGGGGGCAGTGCACAGGTCTGAACAACTAACTCCAGCCTAACTCTCTTCTAAAAACCCACCCACCGCAAATTCACCACTCTGAACTACAACTACCCAGATTAGCCAGGTCTACTCTGGCCCAACTTCACTCCGGCTACTGTCACAAACTTTTTTCTTCTCAAAATAAAATCAATAGCAAAATGAAAAATTTATGACAGGGGGTTGCACTCCACTCCATACAAATTTTTCGAAAGGGGAGAGGGGTTGTAGCGAGTTGTACTACAAATTTTCAAAATACCATAAAAAAACATTAAAAAGGGTAAAATTTTTTGCGCTTCGCGCTAAGTGATTCTTTTTGCTGTTATTTGGATTGTTTTTTTAAGTTAAACTTAAATTTTAGGTTTAAACAGGTATAACATTAAAAATCTTGCGACAGCACGAAAAAATTTTCAAATGACTTCTAACTGCCTCCAAACTTAAGTTTTGACGTCAAAATGAATGTTTTAAGCAATAAAAAGCTCAAAAATGCTATATAAAGGTCTTTTTGACCTAAAATTAGCGTTTTTTACCTATTTTTTCTTCAAAATCTAAAAATTATATTGGTAAAATGCACTCCAGAAAAAAAAGGATATGGGTATTTTGCGTTTCTCGGATTTTAACCCCCCCTTAATTTGAGGTTTAACCCCCCCTCCGGACCAACTTGCCCATGTATGCCCATAACCCCCCTGGCTATGCCTTTGCCCAGACTGCAATCAAGGACCTCACGATGTCCTCCACATTTTTAACTGCTCGCAACATCCTACTATGGATCTCTGGGAACGACCAACAGATATAGCAAAACTCCTAGATACTATGAACTGGTTATAACGACAACAACAAAATTTGAGGGTACCTCGGAGACCCCACTCAAAATAAATTGGGAGTCCCAGTACTAAAAACGCTAAAATAGGGTATTTAAGGTATACCCTTAAAAATAACTAACTAAAAGCGAAAATTGGCGCCCAACCTAACTTATCTTAGGGGAGAAGAGGGATGATATAATATTTATCCTGGGGTTGAGGTCAAGATATGATTAGGGTGGGGCATAGCATACCCGGGGAGGGGGTGGGTAAATCTCATAAAGTGCCTTGGTGGAGAGTATGATTATGAAGTAGATCAAAATAGGAGGGGTAAGGGCAGACATGGGCAAGTTGGTCTGGAGTAGAGGGGTTAAACTGCAAATTAGAGGAGGGGATTAAAATCCGAGAAACGCATTTTACTCATATCGTTTTTTAGTGCATTTTACCCATATATCGTTTTTCAATTTTGAGGGAAAAATTTGTAAAAAACGCTAATTTTAGGTCAAAAGCCCTTTTTATTGCATTTTTGAGCTTTTTATTGGTTAAAACATTTATTTTGACCTCAAAACTTAAATTTAGAGGTAGTTAAAAGTCAATTTAAAGACATTTTTTCTTCATTTTTCCAAAATTGGGGGGGGGGAACCTTTTGCCCCCCCACTTCTGCGTGGGGGGTTAAACCCCTCATCCCAGAATTTGGGGGAGGTTAACCCCCCACCCTTCTCCGTGCTCATGTATGGGTAAGGGCTATGGGTAAAAGCTTTAAACTAATATTGAACCAACTGGCTTTAAACTAATAATAACTGTGCGATTGCAAATAAGTAAAAAAAATTACTGATGAACTTACGTTCCTGTTGTAAATGAAAAAAGACAATTTTCGTAAAGATCAAAACAAGCATCAGCAGTACAAATAAGACAGCTAAAAATTATTAATTCATAATATAATAAAATCCCAATAATCCCAATTATTCAAACCAAAATGAATTGAATGTCCAGCTTATATAAAGTGCAAATATCATAATCTTTTAAAACAACGTGATGCCATGCTTTTTTAGACAAATATTTTAAATTCATTTGACAACATTACTCAAAAAAAAAATTTGTAATTTATAGTAAAAAATTTTTTAGAGCTAAACCTTTTTAGTTCTTTGTCGTGCGGTCGCAAATGGCAATCAACGGTTTTTTTCAACAGGTTATCGTCATTCAAAGACATTTTTTGTAATCTTTTCATTGACGCTAGCAAATTTTTGCGATGGCTTTCCAGTTCTTCAAGCTTCATTGTAATAACGTGATTTAAACCATTGTTGTCTTTAACTCTATAAAAAAATAAGTCAAATCAAAACACGTGAGCGAATCCAAAAAAATATTGTTTCAGATTTTTGTAGACAGAGTCGCCAGTTTTGTAATTATTCTAGAAATGAAGCTAGTACGAAATCTTTCTACTTTGTCGTAAACTTTTTCATAAAAGAAATCAAAACATTGGTGACTGACTATTAGTTTAACGAAAGTCTTACCATCCTACCCTAATAGCTAGCATAGGTGAGAACGGTCGGGGAAACTAGGGGGGGTGGTTACCCGGGGTAAATCGAATTTTGAATTCTAGGAGGGGGGTCCCAGGGGGGGGGGGGTTCGGATCGGATTCCCCCTAGCTTTTTAGGGGGGTCTACCCGGGGTGCGAAATTTTGAGATCTAGAGGGGGGTCAGGTGGGGTCCAGTGTCCAAAGCAAAACAGTTTTAAACCATAATAACTTTAATAATTGTTCTTTTTATAGGATAATACTACATTTTATTGAATAAAAAGCCATATTCATGTATAAAAAGGGTGTAAAAGCATGAAATGTGATGAAAATTCACGTTTTTGGAAGAAAATTTAGTATAAAAAAGGTACCTAAAATTTTCCCGAGGGGGGAGGGGGGGGGTCAGATTTCAAAATCTAGAGGTGGGTCAGGGGTAAAAAATTCGGAAATTTGGGGGGAGGGGGCCCCCTAGATTTTCGTCTAGGGGGGGTCCTAAAATTTCGAGGCTTTGGGGGGTGGACCCCACGCCCACCCTGCCCCCCTTTCTCACCTATGATAGCTAGTATTGTGCTTGTGTGTGTGCATGTCAGGCATACATGAGCGTGGACCGACCAGCTAGGGGGTGGCTACCCCGGGAACAATGGCCCTTTAAATGTATGGACTTATCCTATTAACTAAATTATTTATTTTTTACTATTGCTAACTAATTAAAGCTATTTTTAGGTTATAAGAAGCTTGGATTATTTTGACACTGCAGTGCACTGTTATGGCCTTTCTTGTGCACCTTTGGCTTGATTTTGTAATACTCAATGATAGAATTTATTTTACTTTCTGCTTTTTTTTATTTTTTCTCGTTCACTAATTTTTGTGCAATTAGTTGCTTATTTTTTATTGCCCAGACTTGCTCTATGTTAACGCTTTTATTATTTGCTTGTTATTTCTGATTAGTAGTAGATTATTATTTTGGGGAGTTTAAGTACTTTGGTAGGTTGGCAAGTTTTAACGTCTGCTTTAACGCAACATGTAGTACGGCGATCAAATCTTGGCAGTCAAATGCTTGGCGATCAAGTGAGCGGCAATCAAATGCTGGCGGTCAAATGCTAGGTGATCAAGTGCGCGGCGATTAAATGCTGGCGGTCAAAAGCTGGCGGTCAACTGCTTGGCGATTTTTTATTTTTAAATTTTATTTTATTTTAAATTTTTATTTTTTGTGTGCTGCATAAACCCATAATATAAATAATAGGGACAAAAACAATGTGCTACTAGACAAAAATGTTTTCAAGGGACATTCAAACGACCCAAAGTCGGGTAAATATCTCAGTTTTCTGGGAAATATTTGCTGTGTAGTGCTGCTCAATTTTTTGTAGAATCACAAAAAATGTTTAGGAAATTACTTACAGCGTATTACAATTAAAAAACCGCCGCATTTAAATGTACTGATAATTAGCTTTTAAACACGTAATACAGGCTGGACTACAGTGAATTCTTTGACCTGAAATCCTTGTGCGAGGAATTAATTATCAATAGAAACAAAGATTCTGATGGAAACGCCGTCAACTGACACAAAATTCACTGTCTCCAGTTTAAACAAGATCTCCCAACAGTTTATGGCTAACAAAAAACTAAAATAGTTGCATTAAACATTAACATCTTAAAAACATGTTTTTAAAATTTTTGAATTTATTTTTAATTTGTTTAATTTTAAGGTATTTAAATCAAGTACAAAGTACAGAATTTAGTTTATAACTATGGCCTATTAAACGTTGTGAAACCTTTACAAAAACACCTGAATGAACTGCATTGCAAGTACAAGTTCAGTGATGAGTGGAGGTCCATTCCAGTTCGGAAGGATAAAAAGAAGGGCAGACCAAGCCTTCCAAAACTGGAATGGACCTCCACTAATCATTGAACTTGTACTTGTAATGCATTTCATTCAAGTTTCCTTTCCTTGTAAAGGTTTCACACCATTTAATAGGCCATAGTTTTAAACTAAATTCTATACTTTGTACTTGATTTAAAAAATAATAAAAAAAAAATTAAAAAAAAATAAAAAATAAATTAAAAAATTTTTAAAAAAATGTTTTTAAGATGTTATGGTTTAATGCAGATATTTTAGTTCTATGTTAGCCATAAACTTTTGGGAAAACTTTTTCAAACTGGAGACTGTGGATTTTGTGCCAGTTGACGGTGTTTTCATCAGAATCCTTGTTTCTATTGGTAATTAATTCCTCGCACAAGGACTTGAAGTCGAAGAATTCACTGTAATCCAGCCTATATTACCTGTTTAAAATCTAATTATCACTACATTTAAATACTGTGGTTTTTTTAATTGTAATACGCTTTTATTAATTTCTTAAACATTTCCGTGATTCTACAAAAAACTGAGCAGTACTACACAGCAAATGTTTCCCAGAAAACTGAGATATTTAAATAATCTGGGTCATTTAAATGTCCCTTGAACAGATTTCTGTCAAGTGGCACATTGTTTTTGTTCCTATATTTTATATTATGGATTTATACAGCACACAAATAAGCAAATAAAAAAAATATAAGCGCGCAATTCTAAAATTTTGTGAATAGAAAAAAAAGTAATAAAATAAGAGCTAACGCGCCAAGAATGACAAACAGAAAGTATTAGAGCTTCAGTTTAGGCATCAAATATAGTTGATCATCAGAAATAACAAGCAAATAGTAAAAGCATTAACATAGAGTAGGTCTGTGCAATAAAAAATAAGCAACCAGTTGCACAAAAATTAGTGAATGAAAAAAAAGCAGAAAATAAAATAAATTTCATCATTGAGTATTACAAAACCAAGCCAAAGGTGCACAAGAAATGCCATAACAGTGCACTAAAGTGTCCAAATAATCCAAGCTATATATCACCTAAAATATTCTAAATTTGACAATATATCTTTCCAAACTGACGATAAGGGTAGCTGACAGTGATAAAATAAAGTAAAATTTACTGTAAATTTCGTTAACAAGGCTTTTATGGTTATAAGTGAAATAGTACAGTAACTATGCAGTAGAAATGGAAAAGCATTAGGTTACAGTTGATAAGGCAAAAAGAAATGCTTTTTCTAGTGATAAAAATGATTAAAATTGATGTGGCAGTTATTACTTTACTAAAGTTGATGTTTATGTACCTTTTTTAGAAAAATTGATATTGAATATTACAGTGCTAAGTCCATAGATATGGTGTGCCAAATTATGCTAAGTCCGTTAGCGGCTTATATCTTATTAGCTAGTGTGATTACAGCTTAGAAATTTTGTGTACATAAAGTAATACCAATGGGCAACAAATACTGTAAATATCAGTTTTCTAAATTAAGGATAAGATTTTTTTATTAATGGTTCAAGCTTTAAATCGATTTTTTTACGAAACTACAATTTTGGACTTAGCAGGTTCTTGCATAGCGCCCTCGCATTATTTTAGGTTTTTTGTTCCTTTTTTTTCTTTTCCCTTCTTTTTTTTCTTTCTTCCCTGCTTGCCCCCCCGTTTGATTGCCCCCCTTGTTGTTGTTGTTGTTGAATAAACTGAAACTTATCTTCCCTATGCAGATTATGCAAAGGGCAGGCGATAAGACAAGCCAGGAGGGGCAAAAATGTTTCACCCCTATGGTTAAGACTCTTCGTCCAACATTAATAACAATGTAGGCAACCTTTACCGCTAGAGTATTCACTACATGCAGTGTTCACCCATTCCGAGGTCTTTGTCTAAAGGATTTTTTAAGTCGCGCCTAATATCGATCTTACTATTTAACGTCGTACATGGTCAGTATAGGTGTTTCTGCAAGGCCAGTGCTACAAACTCCACACACAATAGAGCTGTATTTTTCCACTGGTTTGCTAGATGGAAAACTGCCATGTGTGGCTGACGTACAACAACAAACACTCTAGCCATGCCACGCTGGACACATTTCTATAAAAGAAAAGATCCAGCAACTAGGTTTAGGTGGTAGTGGAACTCGTAGGCCCGTTAGGTGCTGCCCGAAGGTCAGCACAGTCCTGGTAGCTCAATGGCACATTGCCCCCCTCGTTTCAAAAAAGTTGCCCCCCCCAATAAAATCCCCGGGGGGGGGGCAGTGCACAGGTTTGGTCCAGGGGGGCTAGACCCTACCCTACCCCTCTATGCTTATGTATGATGTCAGGTGCCACGAGTTCACTCAGTGATTGATGAATGTAAACGGCTTTAATTTTAGCCAACCAGAGCAACTGAACCTAGACGGAGTTAATTTGTTTCTATTTTCGAATTTTCAATAAAATTTTTTATATAAAAGTTTATTTAACAGTTAACAGGAACTGTTTAGCTGCCGGATAACTTGCCGCAGGTTGGAAAAAGCTGCTGCCTCTTCGGCACGAAAATTATAACAAAAAACATAGGTCCGAATACCGCGTCACTCTTTCGGACAAAAAAAAGCTGAAAAACAGTCTATTGTTTGTCTAAAACTAGTTTTGAAACTTAATTGATCTTCGCATTTTTGGGAAAATTTGCGGAAGATTCATCGTGAGAGACCGAAAAACTCCAACTTACGCCTGGAATAGGCCGACGCCGTCGTGACCCTGACTCCCCACTCCCACCGAATCCCGGATGTTCTCTTCCACAGATCTGGCCAGTTTCGTGTCCAAACCCAGGGCGTGGGCTCCGTTCGCCACGTTGATATACCAGTCCTTATCCTCGCCTAACTATAAAACAAAACGGTGTCCGGAAAAAATACCTTCTGCAAAATATCTTCCGGAAAAAAATATCTTCTTTCAGCAGTAAATTATTCAGTACTATTAAAAACTTTTAAAGCTTTTTTTAAACTTTTTTATGTCGTTTTAGCTTGATTTTAAGGTTTCGCTTAGGCTTAGGAAAATAAAAGTTTTTTTAGTTGAGAATTTAAAAGTCTTTCAGAAGATATTCTTTCCGAAGATATTCTTTCCGAAGATATTTTGCCGAATGTATTTTTTCCGGGCGCCAACAAAATAGACCTGTGCACTGCCCCCCCTGGATTTTATTTTAGGGAGGCAATTTCAAAACGGGGGGGCACGTGGGGCAACTTTTTTGAAACGGGAGGGGCAATAAAATGGGAGGAGCAGGGGAGAAAGAAAAAAAAGGAGAAAAAAAGAAGAGAAAAGGGAAAAAAAGGGACAAAAAAAAAGCGAAAATAAGGTAACAATAGGTCTAAAATGGCTTAAAATGCATTGAAATAGGATAAAAACTGCAAAAAATTCGCGACGATGGCGTCATTATAGGTCAAAAATGGCGCCATAATTTTAGGGTACTTTTTTTCATTTTTTGGCGAGGGGGGCAATAAAACAGGGGGAAATCCTCCAATAAAGCGGGGAGGGGGGGGAGAGCATTTCCAGACCGCGCACAGGTCTGCGACGATATTATTAAAGGGTGGGTTTTTAAACCAAGACAGCTCATCGGTTTAATTTCGGGATCCTAGATTGTCAAAAGCTCATGTTAAACTTCAATAAATCGCACTATTTTTTAAATTGAAATTTCGTTTTATTTATTGATGGGTTCAATAGTTAAGGGAGGGGAGGTCAAATTACTGAAGTTTTACTATTACCATTTTTGTTCAAATTGTACGAAAAAACACGTTAATTTAAAGTTAGTGTATTAAATTTATATGAACAGAGCAGTAATTTTTTTGCACAAAACACATAAATACTTCTTCTTCAACTGCATTCAACTTTTCAGCGACTTTCTGTAGGTCACATTTTGCGTTTTCAATCTTGTTCCCTGAGTCCTTCAGATATTCGTTCTTTAAAAAGTCCAATTCATCCTAAAGAAAATTAAAATTGCTATTGAATCGTTAGCTTATAAAATTGGTAGTGCACAGTTGAAGTTTTAAAAACTAAATAAAAGCTCACATAATTTTTGTGTCATGAGAAGTTTTTTAATAAATTTACTCTAAGAACGTACTTAATTTAACATAAATACTTTAATTTAATTAAACATAAGTTTTTACTTTAACATAAAAATAAAAACTCAAACACTTTAATTCTTACTATCCAATTTCAAATAAAGATAAAAAATCGTCGTTACTACAGCAAAATGAGCCACCAGACCTGTGCACTGCCCCCCCGGGGTTAAAACGGGGGGGCAATTCCAAAACGGGGGGGCACGGGGGGGCAACTTTTTTGAAACGGGGGGGGGCAATAAAACGGGGGGGGGCAAGCAGGGGGGAAAGAAAAAAAAGAGAAAAAAAGGAGAAAAAAAGAGAAAAAAAGAAGGAAAAAGGGAAAAAAGGGACAAAAAAAGCGGAAATAAGGTAAAAATAGGTCTAAAATGGCTTAAAATACATTGAAATAGGGTAAAAACTGCAAAAAATTCGCGATGATGGCGTCATCATAGGTCAAAAATGGCGTCATATTTTTAGGGTACTTTTTCATTTTTTGGCGGGGGGGGGGAGCAATAAAACGGGGGGGGGGCAAATCGTCCAATAAAACGGGGGGGGGGCATTTTCAGACCGTGCACAGGTCTAAGCCACTGTCATTATAAAATACACGTTACTGTGACTCATTTTATAGTTAATGGTGCTTTTTGAAATATAAAACGGGTCACAGTCTCATATTATATTTTTATAGACATTGTGGCTCCTTTTGTCGTAGTAACGACGATTATATAATTTTCAAAATAGAGATAAAAAAATAAACTAATACTCAAGTCTATTTTGGCATTTATCCGGAATCATTTTAATCAATAATCTAAAACTAAAAAAAACGATTTTGAGAAAGTTTTGACATTATATATTAGCTGCTCATTGTTTCCATTTTCTATTTAGCGTCTCAAGCAATATCTTGATTACTCTCGAAAACTGCTTTACCTGCAGGGTGTCGTCTCTGCACGTGGGGTCGATTTCCGCTCTGTGTTCCTGAAGCAACTGGATTAAGTTCTGTAGGGCGTGTACGGACTGCAGTTTATCCGTGTGCACCTTAAATAATAATAAAAATAATAATAATAACAAATTTATTTTAAAATGAAAATTAAAATTAAAAATATTAAAAACAAAAAATATTAATATGTCGTTTCAAAAATAAATGAGACTAGAAAAATTGTTTAAGCGAAGATAACGCACTAACGGTTCGGTATATTTATAAAAAATTTACAATAGTGCGAATATTTTTAAGCGTATTAGAATTTTATTTTACCATTACATTTATATTATTATCGTATAAATCTACCGCACGGTTAGCACCTATATTATTCCCACCAGAAAATTTTTATACAAACTACACTACCTTTTCTTTGTGTTCGGCACAGGAGCGGAGGACCCCACGGTACTCTTCGGCGGCCAGCGCCCAGTTCTCCTCCAACCAATACAGTCCCGCCAGACCTAAATACTTTCGCTTTTAAATTTAATTGTAATTAAATTTATTTTAATTTATTTTTTTATTTTTGCCTTTTTGCCGGTTGGTTTCCCTAGAGGTCCGTGGAATCCCTCAAAGTTCCCCCTATTTTTCTACTAATTATCAATATAATCAAAGTAATGCCATACAAAGAGGGGTATTCTGGGTTGCTATTCCCTCCTTTTAAGTTCAAGGAGAAAAAAATTTTTAAAGGTTTTCTGGAAAAATTTTTAAATCCCTGCGGGTAAAAGCTGTGGGTTTCTTGGAGCTTAGTCCATAAAAGTGGTCGTTTATATTTCCATTTCAGCGTCCACGATTTCTTAAAACAATCACAATCATTAGGATTTTTCTAAATAAATACTTGGACATTTTCCCTAATATATCGAAGAGAAGATAGTAAATCTTCACGCATTCACCAACATCATCTCTTTTCTTTAGACACACATCCTGGTGAGCCATTATTTAGACAGACATCCTGGTGAGCCATTAAAAATGCGGTATAAAAACGAACTTTTTGTTTTCAATTTTAATGATTTTTTGTAAAAATATGTCCCAAAAACCTTGTAATTTTGTTTTCGTCCAAATATCTTTAACGGGTCTAGCGATTTTAACTTTTAAAAATGGCTAAACAGTGTTTTTTGGACATTCTTTACTTTAACAATATTTTCCTTCACTGCGCAAACTTTTATTACGAAATATAAAAAAAAGAATATAGCATACTTTTAATTTTATTTTTACACCCTGTGTGTAGATTTTAAAAAAGTAGTAGTAAAAAGTTAAAAAAGCTATTGAACCATTCTTGCGCTAATAGTAAGTTTTGAATGAAAATAGCGCTAATTCTGAATATTATGTGGTCAACAAGCATTTGGCACAGGGATCATTAGAGTGGAAAGATATTATTATTATTAGTGATGGGCAGTTCCGGTTTCGGGTTCCGAATGTTCCGGGCAAAATTTGGAATTCCGCTTCCGGTTCCTGTTCCGGATTTTTGGAAAATCTCAATTCCGGTTCATGTTCTGGATTTTGAAAAAATCTCAATTCTGGTTCTGGCTACGGTTCCGTTCCGGTGTTCCGGGGGTTCCGTAGTTCCGCCCATCAGACCTGTGCACTGCCCCCCCCCCCCGGGGTTAAAACGGGGGGGGCAAATACAAAATGGGGGGGGCCCCGGGGGCAACATTTTTGAAACGGGGGAAATAAAACGGCGGGGGGCAAGCAGGGGGGGAAAGAAAAAAAGAGAAAAAAAAGAGAAAAAAAGAGAAAAGGGAAAAAAGGGACAAAAAAGCGAAAATAAGGTAAAAATAGGTCTAAAATGGCTTAAAATACATTGAAATAGGCTAAAAACTGCAAAAAATTCGCGATGATGGCGTCATCATAGGTCAAAAATGGCGTCATAATTTTAGGGTATTTTTTCATTTTTTGGCGGGGGGGGGGGGCAATAAAACGGGAGGGGGGGACAAATCCTCCAATAAAACGGGGGGGGGGTCATTTCCAGACCGTGCACAGGTCTGGCCCATCACTAAATTATTTTACCATAAAATTGTTTTACCTTAGAAACAGGGCTTGAACCAAAAACGCTATAAATTTTGGTGGTTTAGGGTCACTTAAAAGATTTTTATGCCTGCCTGTTACCGACATTTTTCTTAGATACCACCATCAAAAACTTCGAACTTAAGAACTTCGTTACCTTACCATTATGGGCACTGATAAGCAAACGATGCTGCTCGTTAGCTTCTCTTGCTGTTTCTTTTAGCATTGCGGCTAAAACATCCTCTTGAGTCATATATCTAAACTAAAAGTAGTTAAACGAACCTGTATTATCGTTACAAAAAACTGCTTTAGCGATACCCTTCTTTCAAAAAAAAAAAAAAAACACACACACACAAAAAAAAACAAAAAAACTGGCTGGCTGGCACGAGCTGATACTTCCACAAATTCGGGAGGTCAAACTCTACAAATCGAGGTTTATGGGAGAACCTCTTCTCAATATTTTCGGGTATTTTCAGCGACAGTAGTTTTTTCAAGTATATCTAACAAAATCCAGGAGGATATATATTATTCACTTACATTGTGGTAATTTGAAATGTCATTTTGCACTTGGACAAAAATTATTTTAAAAAATGCAGAAGTACTGTTTAAAATGAAAAAGAAATTAAAAACACTACACAACAAAATTATGTAGTGAAAACATACTTTTTCATAATATTGTAATTATGGCGTCCATGGTATGTTATTTGTGGGTGACAACAAGCTTGTCTAAGTTGTAAGAGTGAGCCCAATACCTGAAAAAATGTTTCTGTTAGTTATTTTCTTATTCTTATACAAGATATTTTTCCTACAATACGTAAGTAAATTGGTTATAATCATAGATGAACAAGAAGGGTATGGTGGGGTCCACCTCCCTAGCCTCGAAATTTTGGGGGCTCCCGCTATAAAAAAATCCAGGGGGCTCCCCTCCCCCAAAATTTTCGAATTTTTTACCCCTGACCCCCCTCTAGATTTTGAAATCTGACTCCCCCTCCCCTCTCGAGAAAATTTTAAGTACTTTTTGTATACTAAATTATCTTCCAAAAACGGGGATTTTTAACACAAATTCATGTTTTTACACCCTTTTTATACCTAAATATTGCTTTTTATTCAATAAAATGTAGTATTATCTTATAAAAAAAACTATTATTAAACATTTAATGGTTTAAAAGTATTTTGTTTCAGAAATTGGACCCAACCTGACCCCCTCTCTAGGTTTTAAAATCTTCCACCCCGGGTCGACCCCCTAGAAAGCTAGAGGGGGGGTTCGACCCACCCTAGGATCCCCCTCCTAGATTTTAAAATGTCATTTACCCGGGGTAAACCCCCCTACCTTTTTGACCGTGTTCATCTATGGCTATAATATTCCAAAAAAATCACTGGCTTCTTAGCATGATATAGGCAAAAAAAATTGAGAATGCTTTCTGTACGATAAAATGTAAACCCATTTTTTAAGCTGTAATAAAAGAAGCAAGCAGTGACCAGCCTATCTCCGCTATACGCATTTGTATACGCATTTTATTTTGTAGTAGTTTGATTTTTGCTATTATTAGAAATAATTTAATTTTTAAATTTTGTGCAGTGGTGTTTACTAGCCTTTTGTTGTCAATGTGTTTACGCATTAACAAGTAAAATTTAATTATTAATTTAATTATAAAGTAATAATTAATAATACTTTTAATAAATAAATTTGACAGCTACCTATTATTTTTCATCACAATTTTATATTTTAGTCCTGCACGTGTACAATAAATAGCCCTACGTACTACGTACCTTATACATGGATGATGTGTCAAATTCTGACAATCGCTGATGAAAATGATCTTTGATGTAAGGTCGCAAGAGAGTGCTGGCCGAAGTTCGGCAGTAATTTAGCATTCGCCGGTAGAACTGCTCTTCGATCGCGTTAAATATCAGCACGTTCATTTTCTCATTTTGCGGTGGTATCATTAGCTAAACAATAAAATTTACGAAATAAATTTCAGAGATTGGTACCTTCGATTTGAAACTTATTTCAATTTGATATAGCAAATGCATCTCCGAATAAAAGAATGTATTACGGAACGATAAAACGATTTTGGGGGGAAAAATGTACCCCTAACCATACATGGGCAAGTTGGTCCATAGTGGGGGGGGGGGTTAAACCCTAAATTAGGGGGGGTTAAAATCCGAGAAACGTAAAATACGCATATTGTTTTTTTTCTGGAGTGCATTTTACCCATATCGTTTTTCGATTTTGAAGGAAAAATAGGTTAAACGCTAATTTTAGGTCAAAAAGTTCTTTTTATTGCATTTTTGAGCTTTTTATTGCTTAAAACATTCATTTTGACCTCAAAACTTAAGTTTGGAGGCAGTTAGAAGTCATTTTAAAGACATTTTTTTCTTCATTTTTCCAAAATTGGGGGGTTAACTTTTTCTCCCCCCGCCCCCTTCTGAGTGGGGGGGTTAAACCCCCTTCTCAGAATTTGGTAGGGGGTTAACCCCCCCAACCCCCCCCCCGTGCTCATGTATGCCCCTAACAAAACAAGGCGCTTGCCGGATTATATTATGGACCTTTGTTTTGGTTTTATAACCCTACTTCCGTCCACTTTGTCTATGTCTGTTCATTACTCTCAGTTTTTATTTTATCACAGATATGACAATATTATTAAAAATATACAATTATATTAAAACATTACACTAAAATATCGTTGAGATTGTAGCGCAATGGCAGCTCTTACGTCTTTCATACCGAAGGTCCCTGCATCCAGTCCTAACTGAGATACACTACATAGGGATAATATTGATATTGTTATTATGTAGTATTTGGTTGCGAAGTTAGTGTTGATAAAATCAACCTTGCTTAATCTGCTTTATGCAAAATAAACTTTTTAACTTTTAATACACTAAATACTTAAAGAAAAACAACACAAAACCTGGTCTTGTACGTCACATTTTTCATTCCGCCACATAACGGTTGACATAAATTCCAACATAGGTTGCCATGTACCCGATCTAAAATGCGCAAGTTACAACAAAAAACATAACTTTTATCAAGAGCACTAAAAAATTTTCCCGCGCTTTGCTCCGATCAGCGCTCGACATTTTATATACCTTTTTACAACTTTTAAGTCATGTTTCTGATAAATTTTAATGAGAATTTTTATAAATTTTTTTTCGTGCTGTCGCACGATTTTTAATGGTATATTTTTTAAACCTAAATTGTTTTAGTTTAAAGTTAAAAAAAACAATGCAAATAGCAGCGAAAAGAATCATTTCGCGCGAAGCGCGAAAAATTTTACTCCTTTTCCATGTCTTTTTATTTTAAAATTTTTACTCCTTTTCCATGTCTTTTTATTTTAAAAATTTGGAGTTAAAAAACTTCCTACAACCCCTCCTTTCAAAAAATTTGAATGGAATGCAACCCCAGCCCCCTTCCCGAAATTCTGGCTACGCCCCTGGTCTGAACCGTTAGCGAGATATACTCACCTAAAATTTTTTCCAGTCTCAATTTTAAATTTTTAAACAGACATCAGTTTTCCGTTAATTTCAAATTATAGTAATGAACATCCCTACCGCATTCCCACAATTTTTTGCGTGTTACATGTCTTGCTGATAGATAAACACAAGCATTTATTCTATATGAATATTTTAACATAAAAACATAGGTAAAAAACATATTATGACAGAAAGTAATTTTTTATGTTTTTTTTAATATCTTTCTGCACAATAAACGACGTTTTCAGATACAAATTGGTATATTTTTTTTAATTTTTTTATTTTAACTATTTTCAAGTATTTGGAAATGGATTTAAAATGAACTACTGGCATTAATCCAACAACATTCAGTGTTTCAGTAATGTCGCTTCCTGGTGGCATTTGAGTTTAGACACAGCTGAAACCGATGTTGATTAAAAATAAATTGGAATTTGAAATTATTAGCAACAACAGACACACAAGACGAACACGCAATACCTCACACACAACCCACAACACGATACCCGCACACACAAAACCAGCCCAAACCACCCAACCCCCCCCCCCCCGCAACCCCCCCCCCACCCCCCCCCCCCCCCCCCCCCCCCCCCCAAAACAACCCCCACCCCACACCACCCCCCCCCCACCCCACCCCAACCAACCCCCACCCCCCCCCCCCCCCAACCCCCCCAAACCCACCACCAACACACCCAAAACCCACCCAAACCAACCACCCCCAAAAAAAAAAAACCAACCCCCCCCACCCCAACACAAAAAACACACAACAAAACAACAACCACCCACAAAAAACAAAACCAAAAAACAAAAACACAAAAAAAACAAAAAAAAAACAAACAAAAAACAACACAACAAAAAAAACACCAACCTTTTATAGACTAGATAATTTTTCTTGGACTAGATAACTAACTAGTCTAGTCCAAATATGCAAATTTTGGGCTTAAACTAATTTAAATAATTTATTAGGCTTGTATTATTAAAATCATATTGCAACCAACTAACGATATTTTAGTCCTTTTTTTCAAATCATTGATAAGTGTGATAAAATTTAACAAATAAGAAATGTTCACGCACCTCCAAGAAAGTTTTTTGATTTATGAATTGAACGCCAACTACGTTTGTGCCCTATAACTCACTGATCAAGCTTAAAATAAGATGTTTTTTTATCATCAAGAGAGTGTGGTCTTTTGAATTAGCAAAAAAAATATTGTTCTGGTAATGTTCCCAGGCATTTGAGACCTTGGGTAAACAAAAAGCATATAATGAATGGAATCATTATTTAACAAAATCTACGTTTACAGCTTTAACTACTGTAATAATCAACAATTCAAGTTACACATTAAAAATGCCAGTTTACGCTACACACTTAAAATAAAAAAATAAAACGATATACTTTCTTGGAGGTGCGTGAACATTTCTTATTTGTTAAATTTTATCACACTTATCAATGATTTGAAAAAAAGGACTAGAAATATAATTTGGTTAGTTGCAATATGGATTTAACGAGAAAATAATACAAGCCTAATAAATTATTTAAATTAGTGATTTTAGTCAAAAATTTGCATATGATTTGGACTAGAATAGTTGGTTATCTAGTCCAAGAAAATTATCTAGTCTAGTCTAGTCCGACGAAAATCAAAATTATCTATACGTGGTCTAGTACTAGTTTGCTTATCTAGCCTAGTACTAGTTATCACTAACTAGTCCTCCTAGTATTACTTTTATCACTACTATCTGTTAGTTTCTCGCTGAATTTTTAGTTATTATTACAAGAATAATAACTTAAAAGAATGTCCAACTGCGCACTAAATTTTTGTGCAGATTTTTGCTGGAAGGGTTCCACATCAGAAACTTGCCATTCTTTTTGTTGTGTGAAAATAATCGCAGGTCGAAAGAAACATTAAAGGTGCGGTATACTAAATCATGGTGTATTTTTTTTCGCTTGGTTTTTGGTATGAATCGTTGCGTCAGGTTTTACCGAGTAAAAAATTGTATTACACAAATAATTAATTTTCAGCGGTTATCCAAATATTATTGCTTCCTTGTTCCATCGATTTTTTGCCACTCAGTCAGCCAAACAACAGTAAATATGCACGCCCGATGAGAGATTAAAAAAACCCTGCCAATATTGAACTGAACTCAAAATACATCAAATCGTTTATTTAAAATAAAACATTATAACTGTAATACAATAAATAAAAAGACACAAAAATTAGTATAATTAAAATTTTTCCATCTTTTCATAGCAAAATTTGCAGATAAAATATCTTAACTACATCTGAATTTTTACGAGAAAGAATGCGTTTGCAAAATCCAACGTAAGCAAATAAAACACACCGTGGCTGGTGTTTGGTAAAAAACAAAAAAATATCTGAAATAACCAAGCGATTTTCTTGCTAATATCTGGACAACCGCTGAAAATTAATTTTTTTGTAATACAATTTTTTACTCAGTAAAACCTAACGCATCGATTGATACCAAAATCCAAGCGAAACAAAATGCGCCATGATTTAGTATACCGCACATTTAAGTGCAAAAAAGTCTTACATTTTTATTTTAAGAAATTAGCACGGCGTTAAAAATTGCTAACTAGCAGAAAACTAGCACAATGGCCGATTTTTCAAAAAAAATTTACTAAGTTACAGATATGCGACTTTTCTAGCAAAATTTTGGTTGGCATTCTCTTGTGTTACATTTTTCTGTTGTTACTAACTTCTACTTTAGGACGTACGTAATCAAAATGATGATTAAATTTTATATGTGCTTGAAACAAAGCAGATGAAAGATTTCTGCTTAGAATTTAAAAAAAAAAGAATCTTAGCAAAAAAAATACAGAGACTCCAGTTACACACCTCGTTGTTTTTTATGCGTGTTAAACGTAATGATGTTATAATTATTACTTTACAATGTACTAAAACGTAAATCATATTTACGAGTAGTGTTCAATGAAGAGTGTATATAATACTCAACTTTATTTTGTAGTATAAAATATGGTGCAGCATAATATAAAAATTTTAAATAAATAGTAAGTCATTGAATTAAAAAAAACTTTCACTGATATTTTTATAAAACGTTAAATTTAAAATAACAAGCCCAGTTATGCTAAATTATAAAACAATACTATATAAAAGTCACAAAAATTCTATTACATACCTTCATATTTCCCTAAAAATCATTAAATCATGAACACAATACAGAGAAACTAACATAATTTTTTAATAAAATTTTTGTGTTAAACAGATAACAATATAACAACCAGAAGAAAAAACATGTTGTATAAATTTTTATTTTCTTGGTGTTTATTAGCCAATAAAAACTTATTTAAAATTGGTTTATTTAG
The DNA here is from genome assembly GCA_030248175.1 of Microlaimidae sp. YZB2_3. Taxonomy (NCBI): domain Eukaryota; kingdom Metazoa; phylum Nematoda; class Chromadorea; order Desmodorida; family Microlaimidae; species Microlaimidae sp. YZB2_3. Next base: position 29,476 of record JASAMX010014794.1, read on the forward strand.
GACTTAGAACTTTTGAAATATTTATTTTTAAGATTTTAAAAGAAATATAAAAAATAAAAGCTTATTACGCATTAATATACGTTTATTTTTTGTACACTACATATTTTTTGACACAAAAATATTTGCAACAGCTAAAATCAGTACAAAACTCATTAGAAAAATATAATCAACTAAAATTTCACGCATTCTCCACATAAATCTTGAATGTTTCCAACATCTCTATGGAGATTTGTGAAATAACGAAGTGAGTCCACTTTTTTACACTACAAACAAACACGACGTTTGGCTACAGGGGGTATTATCTGCCCAACACGTCCATATTTACCCAAAATGCCCCACCACAAAAATTGTGGGATGAGAACGTTCAAGATTTTTTAGCGTTGTACTGGTAATATAATATTAGACCATTACTACAGTAGCAAATTTATAGCAAATTAAGTACGACTTTGGGTGCAGTATGCATTGCAATACATTATTCGTTTGCTCGAATTACACAAACTTATTATATTTGTTCGCTTAATATTTTGTTTGCATCGTAAAATGGTTGCGTCTGGGTTTTATGTAATTAAAAATTAATAACAAACTTAATTATTTGTTCTTAGTTACTCGATTAACGTAAAATATTCTAAAATATGTGTAAGAACTTAATGCTTAAATGCTTAAAATACAATAATTAATATAAATCATTGTCGAATTATGTTTTATTTATATTTTTAAGCTGATTTTTAAATCAGAGCCACATGAAAAGCAGGTATTCCAAAAATTAATATATTCGTCGCGATAAACTATTACAATGAACTGCTTGGAAAATATTCAGAATGACATTCTTCTTCCGAAATAAACAATTATCGTTACAGACAATCGTCACAAGGTCGATTCGAAAAACCGTTTCAATAAGCAGGAGTGTAAGGCTTTTACAAACGTATCATATATTTCAGTTTGTCGTATGCAAATTTACGGGCAAAAGTAAATGCAGTCAGGACAGTAGATGTGATGGTACAGGGGTTTGAGAACCAGGCAGGGGTTTACGGGGTCTCTTGGAAAGAAGACGGAATTACGGTAGATGCAGCACTTTTTGTACGCCTTGCAGTCGATTCTGCACTTAGCTCTCCTTGCCGGATCATGAGCTCCTAAAAAATCCGGGAAAACTCGTTTTAACGGTGTCATTATCTTCGATTTAGGCATATCGATGTATTAATGAAAATATTTTTAAAAAACCGAAAAAACCCTAAACGCACAGTAAAAAGCTAACGGCAATAATAAGTATTTTTCGATACCAGTAGACCTTGAAGCGTGTTGCGGTTTTTGTTTCTAAATAATATGCGCGAATGCTATAATTTTCGGTTTTTTTTGCTAAAATATGCGCGAATGGGCATGAAATTTTTAAACTCAAAATTCTCGGATTCTTTCAGAATCAATAAAAGCATTTAAAACCTAAAAAAGGTCTATATAAATATTTTGTAAAAGAATTTTGCGTATACAAAAACAGAAAATCAACGGAGCGATAATATATCGCCTTTTGGTTTAAAAAAAGCACTTTCACGAATCAAATTTTTATATTACCTAAAACAGAATATTTTTTTTAAACAAAACCTATATTCTTTCAATCACCAAGGTTTGCTTTCTTGGCATTTGTGCTACATACAACATTTTAAAACTTTAGCCCTATCCACCCAGTATTGAATTGGTAGTTCCAGGCAAAGTAACAACTTTGATTTGTTAGAGTGCATTTTTTAAACTATTCATTTACAGTATGCCATGATATACGACATAACACCACCAAACAAAAACAATTCCACATATAACACCACAAAACCCGCGAGCTTTAATTTCGCAAAACAAAAGCTGTAACGATGGCTCCTTCGCGTAAATATATAAGCATCAGCGTTAAGGACAGAAATACAAACAGTCAGGGCAGTAAATGTGATGGTAAAGCGGCTTGAGAACCAAGCAAGGGTTAATAGGGTCCCGTGGGAAAAAGACGGAGTTGCGGTAAATGCAACATTTCCTGTAGGACCTGCAGTCTTGCCAGCATTTGGCTCTTCTGGTCGGATCGTGCGCGCCTGAAACCAATAAGATTATAGGCAAATAAAATCTAGCTGACCGCGATATTTGCAGTATTGAATCGACTATATGACAACAGAAACATTCAAAAAATTTTCACTAAAGCGGATTAATAATAAAGATTAAAAACTGTATTTTAATAATTAGTTATCAAATTACTTAATTTGTATCCTAAATGCAAATTTTTTAAGAGCTAAAGTTGATTAATTTTTGTATATTTTGTGAAAAGGTGGAATAAAAAAAATTCTGCGTTCTTATTTGTTTTAAAAAAAACACGTCATTACCGCACAATTTTAATTGGTTTTCTCATGCCTGAATTCTAATTTTCAGCGTCAGCCAGATATAATTCAACCATAAATTTTAAATGTATCATGATACATGAGACATCCAAATTACATTTAAATTTTGATGCATATACATAGTTACAAAACACCAACGTTCGCAGTAAACTTAAACGAATTTAAAGACAACTCATTCTTTTTTAAAAGTTTTCAAATGTATTTTTGCGTATATGATCATTGAAAACGCTAAAAAAGCAGTAACCTAAAAAATTATTTAAGTCGGTGTATAAATATTGAATATAAAGCTAGAATGTGATATTTAAGTTATTTTGGGTTATCTGAAAGACTGCACATTAGAAAAACATACAAGCAAACATTAAAGTAGCACATAATAAGCATTGAAATTTATTTTAGAATTTTTAAAAAATATTTGTACACCTAAAAAAGAAAGTAATGTCGATAAGAAGTAGTGATGTTGCTATTCTCCAATATCTTGTCGGTCAATTAAAACGGAAGGAGCTCCGGAGTTGCACACTTAAATCAGAAAAAACTTATTTGAGGTAAAATATGTCTTAAATTATGTTATTCGGATTTTAAAGACTATTTTCATTGTTTTTAAAATGTTTTAGAAAAAATTAGTTTGCAAAAAATTTTTACAATATAATCAGTCAAATTTTTTTGTAAATATTCTTCAAATTAATACAAAAATAGGGCCAAGATTTGGAGCTTGCTTCGTAGCTCCAAAATGCTGTGTTCGGGTAATATTAATAAAAACAAAATTCGGAGGAATATCAATATTGGCAATACCAATAATAAATAGCAAGGTGCTAGGGTCTAGAGTTCTAAAAAGGTTCTTATATAAAATTTTAATTTTATGCGAACGGTTCTCAAACTTACCCCCAGTAGCTTACATTTCATATGAAATGTAGATATAGCTTAAAATAAGTAAATGACTGATTTTAAAGTAGAATGAATATAAGAAAAAATGCAAGTTTAACATGGGCTAATATAGACTAACATGGGCCTAATGCAGCAAAAAAATAACAGGCAATGTCCGTATAACTACGCATCCTCCACATTAAAAAATATTATCACTGGCGAAAAACGTTTTAGTACTGTATTTTATTTAGCTAAAAATTTTCAATATTTACAAAATCAAGTCACATATTTACATATGTGGCTTGATATTATTTACATATTCAACGACATAGTTAAGATTTGTTAACACCAACATGATAAGAGGCAGCACGTTGACAACAGAGTGATAATTGACAATTTTACAGACACAGTGTGAACGCGTTGTCAGTTGTAACTTTTCACTCAGACTGTTGACAAAATATAATCACTCAATTTTTTTCGCCAATGCGCATCCTTTTGGTATAAATTAAAAAAAAAGTATTTTAAACCAGTAGTTTTCCTGGCGAACTTTCACAACGCGGGTCTTCGATAATAGATCTAGGGTTGCATTTTGTCGCGCGGTTAAAAGTTATATCGGGATAATTTTTTTACGTGCTTAAGAATGCGAGTGAAAAATCAATTTTATCTAGGTTAAAACCGGAGTAAATTTTTCTATGGTTTTAAGGATAAGTATTTATCCAATTCAAGAGGTGGATAAATATTTTTCCTGTTGGATTAATTTAATAAAAAAATAAAATACGCGCATTGAAGAAATTTTTTATTTTGCAGGAGGCGGTTTTGATTAATTTTTTTATTTTTATTGGAATGGATTTATCGGGGTAAATATAAGTGTTTAATCAGGATGCGACCCCAGGGGCCTGTTTCATAAAAACCGTTGTAAATTCTCATTTTACAAACCTCCGCCTATTTTTTGTAAAATACACGATAAAGGTTTTTCGACTTGTAATCCAGGGGGAGCATCTCCGCGCACTGCTCTGCGCTGATTGGTCGCAGCCACGTCATTTCATCTCCGCTGACCGATCAATATTCGCCGTGTCGTATATCCTCTATCATGTAATTTAGAAAAAATAGGCGGAGATTTGTAAAATGAAAATTTACAAATTCTTTTATGAAATAGGCCCCTGGGGGCCTATTTCATAAAGATCTTTGTAATTGTAAATTAATAACGTCATTTGCGTTTTCTTATTATACTAATTTTACGTACTCTTGGATTTACAGATTTATATTTTATTTTTTAATTTGCACGCCTTGTAGTTAATATTTTATTAAAAATACAAAAAAAAAAAAAAAAAAAACACAAAACCAAAAATATAAATACCCCAAAGAAAAAAGAGAAAAAAACAAAATTATCACACACCGCTCATCATATAAATATATCCGGCACCCAGCACGATATTTACTGTAAATAAACGGTGATGTGCGGTTTTTTAATAATTACCGCGCTGGAAAAAAAAAAAATCACAAAAAAAAAAAAAACCGCAAACAAAAAAAAAAAACCACCACACAAAAAAAAAAAAAAAAAAACAAACAAAAAAAAGGCCCCCAGCCATCAAAAGCAAAATTCCGGCTATATTTACATGTTATATGAAAAGATGAGGCGGAAAAAAGACACAGCAAGACGGCAAAAACGCCAACAGGCGAAAAAACAACAAACCCCCCCCACCCCCCCAAAAAAAAAAATAACACCCCCCTTTAACTACGATGTATTATTAATCCAACTGGAAAAATATTTATCCACTTCTCGAGTTGGATAAATGCTTATCTTTAAAACAATAGAAAAATTTACTCCGGTTTTAACCTAGATAAAATTAATTTTTCACTCGCATGCTTAAACACGTAAAAAAAGTTATCCCGAGATAACTTTTAACCGCGCGACAGAATACGACCCCAAATCTATTATCAGAGACCCGCGTTGTGAAAGTTCGCCAGGGAAACTACTGGTTTAAAATAGTTTTTTTTAATTTATACCAAAAGGATGCGCATTGGCGAAAAAAATTGAGTGATTATATTTTGTCAACAGTCTGAGAGAAAAGTTACAACTGACAACGCGTTTACACTGTCCCTGTAAAATTGTCACTTATCACTCTGTTGTCAACATGCTGCCTCTTATCATGTTGGTGTTAACAAGCCTTAACTATGTCGTTGAATATGTAAATAATATTAAGCCACATATGTAAATATGTGACTTGATTTTGTAAATAATGAAAATTTTTAGCTAAATAAAATACAGTACTCAAACGTTTTTCGCCAGTTGTAATATTTTTTAATGTGGAGGATGCGTAGTTATACGGACATTGCCGGTTATTGTTTTGCTGCATTAGGCCCATGTTAGTCTGTATTAGCCCATGTTAAACTTGCATTTTTTCTTATATTCATTCTACTTTAAAATCAGTCATTTACCTATTTTAAGCTATATCTACATTTCATACGAAGCTACCGGGGGTAATTTTGCGAACCGTTCGCATAAAACTGAAATTTTATATAAGAACCTTTTTAGAACTCTAGACCCTAGCATCTTGTTATTTATTATTGATATTGCTAATATTGATATTCCCTCGAACTTTGTTTTTATTAATATTACCCGAACTCCGCATTTTGGAGCTACGAAGCAGGCTCCAAATCTTGGCCCTATTTTTGTATTAATTTGAAGAATATTTACAAAAAAATTTGACTGATTATATTGTAAAAATTTTTTGCAAACTAATTTTTTCTAAAACATTTTAAAAACAATGAAAATAGTCTTTAAAATCCGAATAACATAATTTAAGACATATTTTACCTCAAATAAGTTTTTTCTGATTTAAGTGTGCAACTCCGGAGCTCCTTCCATTTTAATTGACCGACAAGATATTGGAGAATATCAACATCACTACTTCTTATCGACATTACTTTCTTTTTTAGGTGTATAAATATTTTTTTAAAAATTCTAAAATAAATTTCAATGCTTATTATGTGCTACTTTAATGTTTGCTTGTATGTTTTTCTAATGTGCAGTCTTTCAGATAACCCAAAATAACTTAAATATCACATTTTAGCTTCATATTCAATATTTATACACCGGCTTAAATAATTTTTTAGGTTACTGCTTTTTTAGCGTTTTCAATGATCATATACGCAAAAATACATTTGAAAACTTTTAAAAAAGAATGAGTTGTCTTTAAATTCGTTTAAGTTTACTTCGAACGTTTGTGTTTCGTAACTATGTATATGCATCAAAATTTAAATGTAATTTGGATGTCTCATGTATCATGATATATTTAAAATTTATGGTTGAATTATATCTGGCTGACGCTGAAAATGAGAATTCAGGCATGAGAAAACCAAATAAAATTGTGCGGTAATGACGTGGTTTTTTTTTAAAACAAATAAGAACGCAGAATTTTTTATTCCACCTTTTCACAAAATAAACAAAAATTAATCAACTTTAGCTCTTAAAAAATTTGCATTTAGGTTACAAATTTTAAGTTTTTAAGGTTACAAATTTTAACAAAAGTTTTTAATCTTTATTATTAATCCGCTTTAGTGAAAATTTTTTGAATGTTTCTGTTGTCATATAGTCGATTCAATACTGCAAATATCGCGGTCAGCTAGATTTTATTTTTGCCTATAATCTACTGTTTTAAGGCGCCCGCACAATTCCGACAAGAAGAGCCAAATGCTGGCAAGACTGTAGGTCCTACAGGAAATGTTGCATTTACCGCAACTCCGTCTTTTTCCCACCGGGACCCTATTAACCCTTGCTTGGTTCTCGAGCCGCTTTACCATCACGATTTACTGCCCTGACTGTTTGTATTTCTGTCCTTAACATTGATGCTTATATATTTACGGCAAGGAGCCATCGTCCGAGCTATTTTTTTGCGAAATTAAAGCTCGCGGGTTTTGTGGTGTTATATGTGATAAAAGTTATCACTTTAAATAAATCTC